>WSTZ01000121.1:0-12661 GCA_019632295.1 Tulasnella sp. 418 | reverse complement strand
AATCAAAGCTACATTTTCCACTAATATAGCGAATAGTTACAATGATAGCTAATAATGCAGTCGTGCAGATCGCAGTCCCATTGCGACATGTGTCTCACTTGGACGGCGTTCTTCTGGTTTCATCAAGGAATTGTCAACAAGAAGCACAATTATAACATGAAACCTAGAAGATTGCTTCAATCATGCACAAAGCCGGTTTATCACACCAGTTCAGCGATTTTATTCAAGCGCTATCAGAGTTGGTTCGTGAAATGGTGAGTTCACCAGAATAATGACCCACGGGTTAATGTCTCATTGGTGGCAAGTGTCACTGGACAGCTAATCCTATGGTATTCAGTATTCAAATGACAATGAACAAATGGTCCGACTAAGAACAAGTGCCAGGCCACACTCCTCTTGAGCGGGGGTATGAAGAGTCAATTTCCGCGAAACTGCCCTCTTGCATGGATTTTTCTATTTAGCACCCCCCCCCCCCCCCAAAGTGGGAACGTGCACTCACCACCGTTTTCTCGATTGCGGTGGAAAATAGTTCATAACAGCAAAAGATAAGATTGTTTGAAATGAGGATGCTAACAAATACAAGTTGTGCATAAGTAGAAGGGGTGGGAGAATGTGAACGTTCGGAGTAGGCTGCGGAGGCGTGGGAGCTACGGAGTTACGGGATTACGTTCAGTCAACATCTCAACAGAGGATCACCAGTTTCACCGTTTTGCTTCATCGATCCCATTACAGTCACTATTTGCCTTCTAATTTCTTTATAAGTACTCTCTAGAATATGTCAGATAGGTGTCGCTGATCGATAACCATGGCATAACATGATGGATTTCTGTAGAATCAGGCATCGTGGCTTTCCTTTCTTGGACGACTTATCGGAGCGCAGCATTTCTCTTTTCGCCACCACAAGCGGTATCAGCGCTTCACGGCCTTTGGAGATACAGACTAGGAACAGCTAGAATTCTTACAATCTACCATCTGATCGATCAGATATTTAGCGGTTCTCATCAATCTCCACGGACATCCGCTGCAAAATCAGTTTGATGAAATGGTGTTGTCTCACTCAAGAGCGTTAAGAAGTCAGGCATCGTCGGGCTCGGCTAGCACGGCAATCCTCGGAGGAGTACAAGTATCACTTACTTTATTGGAAAAGTCAGTGGATGGTATGAACATTCCGTTCGTTAAAGGGGTTGCTGGCGCGGCTCTCGAGGTGATCAAGATCGCAAAGGTCGGTTTGGGACTTATTCGAGTTCGCTCCATGTCATGAAGTTAACTTATCGAACGACAGGCCATACAATCGAATAGAGAGGGATGTGAAAATTTGGTGGAAAGGAGTACATCGCTCCTTGTCGTAATTCTTGGGTCATTGTCAGGAAAAACGGAGGATGCTATACCAGATCATCTAAGAAGAGGGGTGGAAAGACTGACGGGGTAGGTGTCATCTGTTAATTGGATCTGTGTCAAACGTTCAACTTTGATTGTAGCAACTTTTCGGAAGTTCTTGCTGAACTAAGAATCATCGACAAACGAGCTCGGGGATGGAGAGCTGCATTTTACTATCTCGATAATGGCGAAAATCTAAAGGATTGTTCAGTAAAACTTCAGTGGGCTATGGATGAATTTCAGGTGCGATATTGACCTGACTACCTTCACCGCATTGTTGAATGAATCTTTGTCCCAGGTCACCTCCAATGTTGACTCGTGTCTGAAAGAGCTGGAACATTATGAGGAGCTGCGGAAAGGACAGGAGAGATTGCAGAATGGAGTTGATGGCCTGCAGAATGGAATGGATGGCCTGCAGCAAGGACAGGATACAATGAGGGAATCTCAACAGGAATTACTGAAGGGTCAGGCGAGCATAGAAAAGAGCATTAAGGCAGTTCGAGATGGGCTTTCTGGTGTGCAGGGAGCAATCAAGGAGCAGGTTGGTTTCCTCACCTACCGATTTGAGCACGTGCTAATTTGCATTTATATTAGAGCAATACACAGGATTCATCCAGGTTCGTTGCAGCATTTGCACACCTCCGCCGTGTGACTAAACTCTGATAACATCTCACAGTGGTCCCTCGACGGTCATGCCTCCTGAACCAAAGTTATTTGGGCGAGATGAATACATCGACAGGGCTATCAAGCTCCTGTTTTCCATCACAGGAGCTAAGATTGCTATCCTCGGTCCTGGCGGAATGGGAAAGACCTCGGTTGCTCTCAAGATCATCTACAATGCTCTGGTTGTAGATCGATTCGGTGACAATCGATGTTGGATTCCTTGCGAACAGGCCACCTCCGTCCCTTTCTTGCTTGAGCTAATCGCAAAAAGCCTCAATCTTCCAGGCTCATCCTCGAACGACAGATTGGCTGATATCGTCAAGTTCCTAAAGACCACGAAGCTCCCTTACATCCTCCTTCTCGATAACCTCGAAACACCATGGGATATCGAAGGACAGCAGTCGAATGTTGCTGAGGTGCTCGCCACCATCGCATGCATTCCTTCCGTGTCGTTCATCATCACGATGCGCGGTAATCAACCCCCGTCGTCGGACACGATCGAGTGGACGGAACCAAGGCTCCCCTCACTCACCCAACTTGATCCAGATGCAGCCGAAGAAGCATTCTTGAGGATCGGCTCCAACGCCAAGGGAGACCCAGAACTGAGGACGCTGCTGCAGAAACTGGATTACATGCCATTGACGATCACGTTAATGGCAAGGCTTTCAGAGGCTGGAGAAACTGTAGCGGACCTGCTGGAACAGTGGAAATCGGAGCGGACAAGACTGTTGGACCAACCGGGTGGAGATCGTCGGAATAGCATCGAGGTGTCGATCAAGCTTTCACTTGAAAGTCGTTCCGTCAAGGGTAGCCCTGATGCCCTTCGACTTCTGAGTGTTTTAGCTATGCTTCCCGCTGGTACAGCTCTTGCTCGGTTGCCGGATATGTGTCCCTCCATTTCTGGTTGGAGGGCTGCGTTGAGGGTTCTACGTGGTGCTGCGTTGGTTTACGATAGTGCGGACAAGTCGCGGATTCAGATGCTTTCTCCCATTCAATCGTATATTCTGCTGCACCATCCCTTGGGGCAGGAGTCGTTGAAGGAGCTGCGAGCGTCTTACTATAAGCTTGCCCCGGAAAGAAAAACCGAGCCTAGGCACCCTGATTTCAAGAACGTTGTGGAAGAACTCGCCATCGAGGAGACGAATATGGAGGCTATTCTGATTAACGCTCTGCATGATCGGCATGGAGATAGGGAGGCGGCAATCACTATCTCGCTGTCTTACACCCTATACCTCTTTTATCAACATCCCCGCACCGAAATCATAGCGGAGGCCGTTCAGGTGGCTAAGGAGACAAAGTCTCAGAAGTTGCCTTATTGCCTTAAGTGGCATGCAATGATTCTCAGACAGCAAGACAGGTACGACGAATCCGAGTCATCATTTGCAGCAGCAAGAGATGTGTTCAAAAAGCTCGGAAGCGTGGTGGAGGTTGCAGACTGTAATGGATTGATTGGAGATCTTCTCTCAACGCGGGGCCTTTATGATGAAGCGCGAGATCTCTTACAACAGGCGGTAGACACGTTACTCGCGCTTGGTGACGTTGAAGGTGCAGCTTGGCGTCGACGGGATATTGGGACCGCGTTTTTCTTAGAACAGGATTACCAATCAGCCTGTTCTATTTATCAGCAAGCTCGGTCGGAGTTTGATAGCGTTGGGGATCGCCTTGGATCCCTCCGTTGTCTCAGGCCCCTTGGTGAAGCTCTGAGATTGCAGGGCGATTATGATGCAGCTCTCTCCGCCATAGAAGAAGCTTGGTTAGGATCCGTCGAATTGGGCGACCTGACTGGGGTGGTGTACTCTCTTCTCTCACTCGGTACCACTTTCAAGAATATGAAAAACTACTCCATGTCCATCGCCAAATTAGAGGAATCTCGCGCGATATTCACACAAATGGGAGATACCTCTATGATAAAGGCTTGTACGCAGAGAATCGAAGAAGTCCGCCGGCTTTTAGCCGCTGGATGATATGTATCACACATGTGTGGGATATATTTTCCTTTGTATTATTTGAAACATTGGACAATGAACAGATTTATTGCGGCGACAAATACAACTTGATCAGCGGTCGTTCTTCCTTGATTGGGTAGGGAATGTCTGCATGTGCAACGGAAAGCTGATTGTACAATTGTAGCAATTGAAAAGGTAACATAAAATCTTATTCTGGATCAAACGGGTGGTATCAGTGCATGCTCCTGAATGCCGTACATATCAGGATTGATCAGCACAAGCGATCACAATAGTATCAATGGGGCAGGCAACTTGTGGTATTTTCCGGATCAGATGGAGGGGTATCAGTGCATTCTTCTGTGAATGTTGCACAGACAAGAATTATTCATTACCACCACGGTGTGCTTGACCACGGTGGAACATACTCCACAGCCGTAGGAGATGATACTGGTGAAATAGATTTACAGAAACTAGCTTTCACCAGAAGTGAGAAGAATGTTTGTAATGGCAGCCTCAGAGCGACTTTCTTAGGGTGCTGCGGTGGCGTGGGAATTCACGGAGTTAATCAGTCCACGATATGATAGTTGATATCTCAACGTGGTCCTTACGTGGAGGACAGCGGACAGCTAGTTTCACCTTTTGCTTCATTGATCACATTACGGTCACCATTTGAGCTCTATGTTCCCTTTGAGTACTGTCCACAATATGGCAAATGATCGTTGCTGTTCATGATCGGCAATAGTCGTATAGGGTAACGGAGCTCCATTCTGGAATCAAACATCGCTCCTTTCTTGGTTTACTCTATCAGTCAGAACAAGTAGGGTTCAACATTTCTCCCTTCGCCACCACACGCACCACCATCGCTTTCACGTCCATTGGAGATCTACAGGCTAGGGGCAGCTGGATCTCTTACGATCTACCATTTGATCACTCAGAAGTCGGCCGATCTCCAATCTCTACCAGTCACATTCCGCTGCTAGATCGCTTTGATAAAATGGTACTATCAAAATCCTCAGGAAGTTCGTCATCATTGGGCTCCGCTGGCACTGCCATCGTCGGAGGAGCGCAAGTTTCACTTACATTACTAGAAAAGTCAGTAGATGGCATGAACATCCCGTTCGTCAAGGGGGTTGCCGGCGCCGCTCTCGAGGTGATCAAAATCGCAAAGGTCTGGTTGAGACTCATTCTTCTTCGTTCGATATTATCTCATTGATGCGTTGAATGATAGGCCATACAAACAAACAGAGAAGAATGTGACAACATGGTGGAACGGTGTACATCCCTTCTTATCGTAATTCTTGGATCGTTGACGGGAAAAACGGAGGATGCCATACCGGATCATCTGAGAAGAGGAATGGAACGGCTAATGGTGTAAGTGCCATCCATCGATCGGATCCCTGTCAAGCATTGAACGTCCATCTTAGCAACTTTTATGAAGTCCTTGCTGAGCTAAGGATCATCGACAAACGAGCCCAGAAATGGAGAGCTGTGTTTTACTATCTCGATAACGGTGAAAAGCTGAGGGATTGCTTGGGTAAACTTCATTGGGCTATGGAGGAATTTCAGGTGTGATATTGATTTGGCTAGATACCTGGGGTTGATCGTCAACGGAAACCTCCATGTGAAGGTTACCTCCAAAATCGACTCGTGTCTCAAGGATTTAGAACGTTATGAGAAGCTCCAGAAAGGACAGGATAAGTTACTGGAGACAATCCAAGAAGTTCGAGATGGTCTTTCGGGTGTGCAGGACGCAATCAAGAAGCAGGTATGTTTCCTTCCATACTGATTTGAGCGTATGCTAACTTGCAATTCTATTAGAACACTGCGCAGGATGCATCCAGGTTCGTTGAAGCATCTCGCTCACACTCTCACGTGTCTAATTTTTCTCGTCCCTATAGTGGTCCCTCGACGGTCATGCCTCCTGAGCCGAAGTTATTTGGGCGAACTGAATACATTGAGAAGGCTGTCAAACTTCTGTTTTCGATCACAGGAGCTAAGATTGCTATTCTCGGACCCGGAGGAATGGGGAAGACCTCGGTTGCTCTCAAGATCATCTACGATTCCCTGGTGATCGATCGATTTGGTGACTACCGATGCTGGATTCCTTGCGAGCAGGCCACTTCCCTCCCTCTCTTTCTCGAGCTAGTTGCAAAGAGCCTCAGGCTTCCGAGTTCATCTTCCAATGACAGGCTGGCTGACATCATGGAGTTCCTAAAGTCTTCCAATCACGTTTATATCCTCCTCTTCGACAACTTTGAGACACCATGGGACATTGAAGGACAGCAGTCGAATGTGGCTGATATTCTCGCCACTCTTGCATCCATACCTTCCGTTTCGTTCATCATCACAATGCGTGGCAATCAGCACCCGTCGTCGAACACGATCGAGTGGACGGAACCAAGACTTCCCTCACTCTCCCAACTTGATCTCGATGCAGCTGAAGAAGCATTCGTAAAGATTAGTCCTAACGCCAAGGGAGACCCAGAGCTGAGGACGCTGCTGCAAAAATTGGACTGCATGCCGTTGGCAATCACATTGATGGCAAAGCTTTCGGAGGCTGGAGAGACAGTGGCGGACCTGCTGGAACAGTGGAAATCCGAGCGGACAAGACTGTTGGATCAACCAGGTGGAGATCGGCGGAATAGCATCGAGGTGTCGATCAAGCTCTCGCTCGAAAGTCGCTCTGTCAAGGGTAACCCTGATGCCCTTCGACTTCTGAGTGTGTTAGCTATGCTTCCCGCCGGTGCAGTCATTGGTCGGTTGCCGGATATGTGTCCATCCATTCCTGGTTGGAAGGTTGTGTTGAGGGTATTACGCGGTGCTGCGTTGGTGTATGATAGTGTGGACAAGCTACGGATTCAGATGCTTTCTCCAATTCAGTCGTACATATTGCTGCACCATCCATTGGGGCAGGAGCCGCTGAAGGAGCTGCGAGGTTTCTATTACCAGCTTGCCCCGAGAGAAAAAGTCGTACCCAGGCATCCTGAATTCAGGGATGTTGCAAAGGAGCTCGCCAAGGAGGAGACTAATATGGAGGCTATTTTGGTCAATGCCTTGCAAGGTCAAAATGACGATAGGGAGGAAGCGATCACTGTCTCGCTGTCTTACAGCTTGTACCTCTTTTATCAACAACCTCGTACTGAAATCATAACGGAGGCTGTTCAGGTGGCCAAGGAGACTAACTCTCCACTACTGCCTACGTGCCTTAAGTGGAATGCTGCCATTCTCAGGCAGCAAGGCAGAGTTGACGAAGCCGAGTTATTATTTGCAGAGGCAAGAGATGAGTTCACGAAAGTCGGAAACAAGTCACAGGCTGCGGACTGTAGTGGATTGCTTGGCGATCTTCTTACAATTCGGGGCCTATATGACGAAGCGCGAGTTGTCTTGCAAGAGGCCGCAGACACCTTACTCGCGCTAGGTGACGTTGATGTTGCAGCTTGGCGTCGACGGGATCTCGGGCGCATATTCTACTTCCAAGGTGAATACAAGTTAGCCTGTTCAACCTATGAGCAGGCTCGGGCGGAGTTCGATAGTGTCGGGAATCGCGTTGGATCCCTACGCTGTCTCTCGTCCCTTGGTGCAGCTCTCAGCTCCCAGGGCGATTATGACGCAGCCCAATCCGCTTTAGAAGAAGCCAGAATTGGGTTACTCGAATGTGGCGATCTGTATGAACTTGCCTACTGTCTCTTCCATCTTGGTGACACATTTAACCGGTCGGGAAACTACTCGATGTCTATCGCCAAATTCGAGGAAGCACTCGCGACATTCACCCAGATGGGGGACCTTAGTTTGATGAAAGATTGTACAAGGGAAATTGATGAAGTCCGTCGGCTCTTAGCGGCTCAATGATATCACACGAGAGTGGGATCGATGTGTTTGTTGGAATATCACTATTCCCTGTCGCTCCACTTCAGCTGCTTGTTTTCCTTTTGTGCTGTGGAGCCGTCATTGGACCTTGACCGCCTATATATTTGGTACAAACACTGTAGGTAGTTCTTCACCTTTTGTACCTTTTTGTACTACCTTCGTATACAGGTCGCTACCGCCCCCTGGTGGTTTCTACATTCGCTCACGGACGCGTGTTACTACCGTCCAGTCCACACCGCTGTTACCTCGATAATCTATCAGTTTTTTGTCTTATTTCAACTATAGCAAAACAAATAGACGTATCTTACCGGAAAGTACCACTAGAACGATGACTGTTTGTCATTTGTAAGAAGGGAATATGTACATGTGCGGTGAACGGGTAATCATGCAACAGTAGCAATCGGAAAGCTAGCACAAAGAGCAGTATCAATGCAATCTTCTGTGAATAACGCATATGGGAGAATTGTAATTGTCGTGGACAGGCGATTGTGCTTCCTCGCCACTGTACCATTTCGCACACATGCTCGGGTTACAGTCACCGATGTGTTGAGCCCGCGAAAACGAGCTTCAAGGCACAAAATTGCCCAATTATATTCAACTAATACCGTACATACTATACCTGCTACCAGGTTTTATCCCAAAGGATGTCTCACAAAGACGGGTCAATTCCAACTTTCCTCCGGCTCCGCCCATTATAATCCACTTCCCCAAACAGATTTCACTGTGCAGAGGAAGGATGGACAACAATGTTGAACGACCACATTGAGAGGAAGTTGAGCGGTGGCGGTTGATCATGATGGTGCTTGACAAGTCTATATGTGATGGGCTAAACATTTTGTACATTGATCATCTGACCATCTTGGAAAGATTTTTGCTGCAGTTCTCGGGCCTACGTTGGCTTGGTGGATACATACAGCGTTTTTCAGCCTGTCTGGCAATATGAGGTCACCCCTTGCATTGCTGGACAACCTTGGGTTCAACATCCTTTCGCCGGGTGGATGGGGCGATGAGGCAAAGAGAGGACCGTGTCGTTAATGAGCCGAAGACGACTCGACAGGTCTTGAGTGTAGACAGAGCTGGTCGAGGTAAGGAGGGGTTGATGAATTGGTAGAGGTGTTGTGATTGTATGTGACAAAGGAGAGGTTGATGGCGGTAGGAGTCGAGACTGAGTGAGATGAGAGTGGTTGAGGAGCGTAGGAGGTATGTGGGTTCGTTGGTGGTTGTTGGTGAGGAGGTGGTTGAGGTAGAATCGGCTTGAAACGGTTGTCTTTCAAGCTCACGGATCGATTCCTTGCACATGCTCCTAGGATCTAGTTGATCACGAGACCCTTGAAGTCGTCTTGGAATTGAGCCCAATAACCATTCGTCGTAGGGGAGGACATAGAAGACCATGATCGCTGCCGTCGCTGATGAATCTTCGCCGAGTTCGGCCAGAGATTTGCGACCAAAGTGGCTCTCCAACTTGTTGACCCTTGAGTACGACGCTTGTTTAAAGCCTTTTGAGGTAAGCAAATTGACTTGAGGTCGGCAGTTTTACGAGCATCATACATAGGCTACGGAGGGGTAAGCCTAATAGGGACGCAAATTGCGACCTGGCAAGATGATGGCGGCGACGGGAAAGACTTTCGTTATGAGTTCAATAGAAGGTCAGAAGAGATAGGTCTGTAAGTTTCCCTAAGAAGTTGCTTAAAAAGAACATAGTAAAGATACCTACCAAGGATTCCTTGCAAGAAAGCGATTGGTCTGATATGCACATGAGTAATTCTAGATGCAAGACGCACACGCATGCATTGTTCTTCCGGGAGGGCAATAGTGTTACTACAAGAAGTGTATGTTAGAATGTTAGAGGGGCTGCGTGAATGGTAATGCTGGAGCACATACACGACTCGCGATCAAGCGTCGCCGACGTCAAGGTAAGGCAGCGGGTGTCGGACATCACTTCTTAGGGGAGTGATGCCATTGAGAAATGTGTCAATGGAGGAGAGAGAGGGGATGCTGTCCCGTAATATTGACGTGAGGGTTGCGTTGGGTGGTGGAGAGGATGGTCGCTAAGGCGGTTGACAGGAGTGACAGGAGATGAGACAACCAACAGATGCCCAACGATTGAAAAATAAGACGGCAAGGCGAGCTTTGAACAACAAACAACGGAGAAGACCCTCTGATGAAAAGAGAACGACGTCGAGCGAGGTCATCGCACCCACTACCACCCACCACCACCAACACATGTCGAAATCGTCCATATTGACCATTTGACCGCAGAGATCAACATAGCCGTTTGATCAGAGCGGCGCCCGGGTGTCTTGAGCATCGTTTGAACGTGGAGGACAGCAAAGAAGGAATGAAAAAGAGAATAGGGGCAAATAGAGTTTTAGAGTTGACCGTCAAAACATCGGAGTTATTTGTTGAGCGGAGATCGAATCAATGTCAGTGTTTCTACTAAGTTCTAGTTTCTACTATAACCACGAAAATACGAAGAGAATGAGTAATTGTAGACTTAAAGATAAAAGAGTGATGAGAGACGTATCCAATGTTGCACGGTTCTATAGATCGCATGCAACGTGCACTCACCACTATTTGCTTGACCGCAGTAGATATTATCTCATAATGGCAGAAGACAGGTGTGTTTGGGATAAGAGTGTTAATAAAAGCAAGATTGTCACCGGGGGAGAGCAATGTTAGAAAGAAAGGCTCAGACGGGTAATTTGATGAGCTGCGGAGGCGTGTGAATTACGGAGTTACGGAATTGACGATCAGTCAATATCTCAACTTGCAGGATATTCCGTTCCACCTTTTGACTTCATTAATCATGCTGTAATCACCATTTTGGTCGCTAAACTTCCTCGGTACATGGCAATCAAGCGTACTTATCGGTGATGACTAGATCACACGAGATGTTCCATTCTAGAATCAGGCTTTCCTTTCTTGGACGACTTGATCGCAGGGTATCCCTTCACCACCACAAGCGCCATCATCGCTTTCACGGCCCATTGGAACAGACGAACGAAGGGCACCTGGAGCTACTGCAGTCCACGGATCACCCAGATCCTTACTTCGCCACTGACATCCGTCGCGAGATCAGTTTGATAAAATGGTGTTGTCTCGCTCAAAGGCCTCAGGAGCTGCATCATCACTGGGTCCGGCTGGCACCGCAATTCTCGGAGGTGTACAAGTATCCCTTACATTATTGGAAAAATCAGTGGATGGAATGAACATTCCGTTCGTCAAAGGGGTTGCGGGAGCTGCGCTCGAGGTGATCAAGATCGCAAAGGTCTGTTTCGACTTCATTCGTGTCCATTCGATGCCATGACCTTAAAATGTTGAATCATAGGTCATACAATCAAATAGAGAGGAATGTGATAATTTGGTGCAAAGCAGTACATCGCTGCTGATCGTAATTCTTGGGTCATTGTCAGGAAAAGCGGAGGATGCTATACCAGATCATCTGAGAAGAGGAGTAGAACGGCTGACGAAGTAGGTGTCATCTACTTACGGGATCTGTGTCAAGCATTCAACTTTGATTGTAGCAACTTTTCGGAAGTTCTTGCGGAACTAAGGATCATCGACAAACGAGCTCAGGGATGGAGAGCTGCATTCTACTATATCGATAATGGCGAAAGGCTAAAGGGTTGTTCATCAAAAATTGAATGGGCTATGGAGGAATTTCAGGTGAGACACTGACCAGACTGCCTTCACGGCTGATTGTTGAATTAATCTTTGTTTTTCAGGTCACCTCCAATGTTGATTCGTGTCTCAAAGAGCTAGAGCATCATGAAGAGCTGCGGAAAGCACAGGAGAGAATACAGAGTGGAGTGGATAGATTGCAGAAAGGGCAGGAGACAATGCAAGAGACAGTGCAGGAATCGCAGCAGGAATTGATGAAAGGTCAAGCGAACATGGAAGAGAGCATCAAGAAAGAAGTTAGAGAGGGCCTGTCGGGTGTGCGAGAAGCAATCAAAGAGCAGGTAAGTTCCTCCCCTACCGATATGAATGTGTGCTAACTCACAAATGTATTAGGGCAATACGCAGGACTTCGTCAGGTACTTTAAGCATCTCACTCATTCTCTCACATGTCTGATTGTTATCGACCTTACAGTGGTCCTTTGACGGTCATGCCTCCTGAACCAAAGTTATTTGGACGAACGAAATACATCGACAAGGCTATCAAACTCCTGTTTTCGATCACAGGAGCTAAGATTGCCATTCTCGGACCCGGAGGAATGGGAAAGACCTCGGTGGCTCTCAAGATCATATACGATGCCCTGTTGGTGGATCGATTTGGTGACAACAGATGTTGGATCCCTTGCGAGCAAGCCACCTCCGTCCTTCTCTTCCTTGAGCTGATAGCAAAAAGCCTCAATCTGCCAAATTCATCCTCGAGCGATAGACTGGCTGAAATCGTCAGGTTCCTAAAGTCCTCCAAGGACCTTTATATCCTCCTCTTCGATAACTTCGAGACCCCGTGGGACATTGAAGGGCAGCAATCGAACGTTGCAGAGGTACTCGCCATCATCGCATCTATTCCCTCCGTGTCATTCATCATCACGATGCGTGGGAATCAACATCCGTCATCAAACACGATCGAGTGGACGGAACCAAAACTTCCTTTGCTCACCCAACTTGATCTGGGTGCAGCCGAAGAAGCGTTCGTGAGGATTAGTCCTGATGCCAAGGGAGATCCAGAACTGAGGACGCTGCTGCAAGCATTGGATTGCATGCCGTTGGCGATTACATTGATGGCAAAGCTTTCAGAGGCTGGAGAGACAGTGGCGGACTTGCTGGAGCAATGGAAATCGGAGCGGACAAGACTG
>WSTZ01000120.1:4207-15271 GCA_019632295.1 Tulasnella sp. 418 | reverse complement strand
ACAAGGCGATGACTCTGGATGTACCTTTCCACTTAGTGGAAATACATTTCAAGCACTGGAGGAGCTGGCCTGCAATCATCAGCTCGAAGACGCAGCGCTCATGTTGCAAACACAAATACCCCCACCAGCCCTTACAAGTCTATTCATCTCAACCGCAATATGGTCCACCACCAAAACATCTTTCCTCAGCTTTCTCAATGCCATTGCCCTTAATCTTCCTGGCTTGAAGTCACTTAGGCTCAACCTATGGAAGGATACGGGGATTCTGCCAGAAGCATTGGATATTTCAAATATAGAGTTGCTGAGTCGTCTGAACCTTAGGCGTCTTGCAATTGGTCACAACGTCCCCATCAAACTGGACGTAAAACAGTTGAAATGGATGGCTTCTGCGTGGCCATGCTTGGAAGAGCTTTGGCTGACTCCGGATCCTGTTGTGGCAGACAAAACAGCGCCGCCCAGAGGATCGGATATCTCCGTATTGTCCTATGCTGCAAAGCATCTCCCTTACCTCCGACTTCTTGGCTTATATCTCGACGGAAACTTTCATGCGTTCATAAGCAATACGGATGCCAGATTCGCGCGCCTCGAGGTCCTGGACTTGGGAACCTCAACGATAACAGGTCCGACTCCTGAGGAAGTCGCGGCAGCCCTCGTCGATATCATGCCAGAAGCTGGTACAAAACTAATTACTGGTCCTTCCATTTGGCATGTGCAATCACCAGACGAAGATGATTTCGCTATCTGGGATACTGTTCGCAAACTTATTCCAGAATATCTCAGGGTCCAGGCTGGACTCCGCCATAGAATTGCTTTGGCGGAGCGGAAGTTTGATAGAGAGGTTGAGGCGCTGGAGCGAGAAGTCGAGACTCTAGAGAAAGAGGTGACGACACTAAAGCAACAGCTTAAAGTTGTTACAATGGAGGCAGCGCAGCAGAAGGGAAACATTGCGAAGAACAATGTCGGGGAGGTAGAGGGAGTAGACCTCAATTGACATATCAAGAAATAATAAATAAACCAAGATATTGACTACGATTACATGGGGCATGTATCAAGAAAAGAAATGTGATCACGAAGTGAGCTCAGATCTGAATCACATGATGCCAGGAGCGTCTGCGCTGGGGAATTTATACTCTTCGAGGTGTTCGGGTTTAACTTGTGAGCTTTGATATGGATGGTTGGTGTGATCCCACTCTTCGCTCAACCTTTCCCTTTCTGTGCCATTGAACCGTGCATCGTCATGTCCTCCTTGTAAGGTATGATCCTCAGTTGAACCATAGGATGATGACCTGCCCTTCAAGGCTTTCTCGAGCCCGAAACGTTTCAAAGATTCGTCCAGCCAACCGCTTATACCATTCCCATCCTTGTCAGAAAGATGGTGCAGAAGGCGAGATGTCAATGTGAAGCTGATGTAAGCGAATGTGGCGAATGCTGCAGTGCCAGTTGTGAATGACAGGACGAATAGCAGAATTGAGGCTGTAGTATGACATCAGCTCCACCGATAGAAGATTTGATTAGCGGTTGAAAAACCCACCTGCTATGCCAATGATGGCGCCCGCACTCATAACTGCAACCGTAACCGCACCAAGGATAAAAGTGCAGAGTATGATAATCGCGAAAATTCTGGGCAACTCCTCTGGTCAATATGGAAAGACTAGAAGATTGAGGTGGCACATACAAGAATATTGCCACTGGGATTATGGATAGTAGCGCAAAGACCGTCAAGAATAGCTGTAACGAGCCATATACTCTTAGATACTTAGATTTGACTTTCAATCTCAGGACAGCTCACAGTAGTGGTTGGGTACTCCTTCGCTACACTCTGAAAGCCTTGGTAGGCTGGGCGAAGCACATCATTCCCCACCCTGAGAAGCACGAGTTAATGGCTCTAAGGCCTCAGCATGATTAATTGGGGTTTACTCACTGCTCTGTTTTCCCCCGCACAAGCAAAGTAGCTTCGTCCATCAGCCTAGCCATCTCCGCATTTGCATGGGCTTTTCTCTCCTCAAACTGTCTGTTTAGTTCCTCAGCATCTGAATGAGAGAAGGGCGCTGCCATGATGAGCAATCAGCAATCTCCTGGAATTTTGGGTGACTTCTGATGATTGTAATGAAGACCGATGAACCCTGGAGGGTGACGAAACCAGTACAAAGCTAGATTACGTCATCATTCGACTCCCAAAGTTGGTTGGCTCTCCTCACCTCTTCTCCTCACCAACACTTCTATCAAAGGAAGCACGTTTGTGGGGTTATCCGAAGTACATTGATTCTTCAACGTGTAAGAAGGTCATCCGACGGTCCCGCAACGTCACAACGATCTCATCACCGATTCTGAATTAAGTTCTTAGCAAGGTAATGGCGCGATAACAGCGAAGACAGTTCGGCTAGCTAAGTAGGGATTAGTACTGTAGGAGCGGTACAATTGTTCTCACCAAGATTCTGTGAGTCTGATGATATGTATCGGAACTTACATTTAAGGTTTCTGACGTTCCAGGACGAGAATGGGAATCGGCGCCTCCGTCTTAGAATAACGAATTTGTGCCGTTCCAGCACTACAGTATCGAATTAACATCTACTGAACGCTTCTCTCGGATACGCGGTACGACCCATGACTGCGTTTTTTGTGTTACATCCAAGCATGCATGGTGGATGGATGATTGTGGGGGAGAACGATGAAACAGGTACTTTTCGAGAC
The DNA here is from genome assembly GCA_019632295.1 of Tulasnella sp. 418. Taxonomy (NCBI): domain Eukaryota; kingdom Fungi; phylum Basidiomycota; class Agaricomycetes; order Cantharellales; family Tulasnellaceae; genus Tulasnella; species Tulasnella sp. 418. Next base: position 12,580 of record WSTZ01000120.1, on the reverse strand, counting down.
AGTTTCGATGACTTTGGTATAGTCGAATAAGCGAGCCACATGGTATGCAAACTGGGAGCAACTCCGTCACGAGCACCAGTTTATTGGTTCCAACACGTTCTATCAGGGGGCAGGTTGTGAGACGATCAAATTGGAACAATTGGCTTTGAAGAATCAGGCTCCTACCGAAGGTTATCGGCCCTATCTAGATCCCCCTTTTCGAAGCTTATTCTCAATATAAGTGCAAGGTCTAGGCTTTTGGATGAAAATATACTTGGAGCTCGAGTCCCATCGATGCTTTGTGCGGACAATTTGCTATATTAGATCGTCAATCTCGGCAAGGACTTGATGGTTGATGTTAATGAGTACATATTGGGTCAAGGCAGACGGCCATTATTGCCTTGAGAATAAGTTGCCTATTGATGGCAGAAGAAGAAAGGTTTTTGTCGCAATGGACAGTCAGTTACCATTTTGCCAAGACACGCACCTCCTCTACAATGATGCCAGCGACAGATCCGAGGCGAATACCAGCTAATTAGCGAGCTACATATCACGGTTATCTCCGAGGTGGGTGGCATGCAGCACCAAGTCAGTAGTGGGAGGCAACCTACACTCACTCGGGTCGCACACGCATAGAAACCGAACATTCGGCTGTTTATTTGTATAAAAACGGTGTCGAATTCCCAAGCCGCGACCCTTTTGCCCTCCAACCACACCGCACCTATAACAGTGGACTTGATTCAATTCATAGTCAATTCCACGTATTTTTATAATCTACTCGAACGTGAATCACCAGAAACTACGCGTCTTAAATGTCCGAACCGGGAGGAAAACCTGTACTTCATTTTACGCCATTTTCCTCAATTGTTCAGCCGGCATTTTGGCATGAATTGACGCGATTGAAGATTGATGTACTCAAGCTCTCCCAAGAAGCTGTTCCGATTAATGCAAGTTATTCAATTGGAAGGGCCGTCTTGGATAGGGAAACTGGCATGGAGGTGCCATTAGGGTGCAATCTAGTCGTCGGAGGGGACGCGTTTCAGTCGGAAATCAGGTACACTTCGAATACTCTCATTCCGGTCGCTTAGGGCTTACAGCGCAGCTCAGAACTCCGCCAAACTCTGTAGCAGCGAAAGGCTGGCTTAAGAACTTCAACACCATTGAAGAATTCAAAGCTGTGAATAAGCAGGAGCTTTTCAATCAAACTGCGGAAGAGGTATGTACATAATAAGCGTAAAACCTTAATTGGTTACCGCCCTTGCTTACATCACTCCGCTCTTCAGATGTGGTCAGCTACATTGAAGACAGGAGATCCCTCCTATCTTACCCAGTTTCTGCTCATAACCTTCGCAGATCTTAAGAAGTACAGGTACTATTACTGGTTTGCGTTTCCGGCTTATGTAGCAGTTCCACCCTGGAATAAGATAGGTGACTGGAGAAGCGCTCAGGATTACATTCCAAGAAAAGGGGTGAGCGAATTAGTACCTGATCTTTGTGATTGGATCTAACAAGGTCCTTTTTGTCAAAGCTTGAATCTCTTTATTCCTCTATATTCAATACCGATAATGGATCAAGAACCTTGCCGTCCGCTGTTATTGCACGCCCTTCTGCTGCAGATCCGGCCATTTTCGAGACAGCTCCCCTAAACCAATTCACTGAGTTCTTTGAGGATATACCTCACGACAAGGTGAGTCGATCGATGTCGCTGCAAGATGTCCAATTACCTAATTTAATGTTAGCGCTTAATTATTTTCATAGATCCCTCAGCCCATTCACAGCATGTGGGTTGGCCACTACGGAACATCCTTGCTTATATCCTCTCCCAGCATAGTCCTGATGCTTCCCAGAATGCACCACTGAATGTTGTCGCTTGGAGAGACGTCGATGCGCCCCCACCAAACTCTGACAGGCCTTGGAGAAGTGTATACATACGAACCTGGGTTCCATCTGGAGCTGCTGAGCTAATGGGGCGAGGGGATACAACTCTTCGGCCTGCAGCAGTTGGCTGGGAGAAGAATACCGCGGGGAAGATGGGACCCAGAGTCGCGGATCTTGCCCCTATGATGGATCCTACTCGGTAATTCTGACTTTCACCTTCTATATTTGAATTGATGATTGACGTCACGATTTAGGCTAGCAGATCAAGCAGTAGACCTTAACCTTAAACTGATGAGATGGCGTATTTTACCTGAATTGGACTTGGACAAAGTCTCCTCTACTAAATGTCTTTTACTTGGGGCTGGTACCCTCGGTTGTTACGTGGCGAGGACTCTTATGGTACGTAATTACATTGTAACTGGTTTTCTGCTTGCTCTTAACCTACTGTCATTAGGGTTGGGGTGTTCGGAAAATCTCCTTTATAGACTCAGCACATGTCTCTTTCTCAAATCCTGTCCGGCAGCCACTTTTCGAATTTGAAGATTGTCTTGATGGTGGAAAACCAAAGGCCGCGTGCGCTGCAGAACGACTGCAGAAGATCTTCCCTGGAGTTGTAAGTCCATCAGCTTGCGACGTTAAGCCCAGCTCACCACTCTTGACCAGAATGCCACTGGTTACAAACTTTCCATACCGATGCCAGGCCACCCTATCCCACCTCCCAATATCGAACAGACGAAAGAGGACGTAGCTCAGCTGGAGAAGCTTATCGACGAACACGATGTAATCTTTTTACTCATGGACTCTCGCGAAAGCCGATGGCTTCCAACCGTGATTGGCGCGTCCAAAGGCAAAGTTCGTCAACTTTTATACTCGAATCATGACGGTTGTATTAACCCTCGACTGCTGCTCACCGCAAGTTTGTCATCAACGCAGCTCTTGGTTTCGATAGCTATCTAGTGATGAGACACGGAACACGGCAGTCGCTTACTCCTTCTGGAGCAACCCGACTTGGATGCTATTACTGCAACGATATTGTCGCTCCCGCTGATGTGCGTCTCATTCAGTTGCTCGCTAATGACGTAGTTCTTACATCAATTGTTGGGCCATAGTCACTAAAGGACCAGACGCTAGACCAGATGTGCACGGTGACTAGACCTGGTTTAGCTTCCATTGCAGCATCAACAGCAGTGGAGTTGCTAGTATCTATGTTGCAACATCCAAAGGGGTATGTTAGACCTAGCACGTAGTTTAACCATTACTGATCTATCCGCAGTATCTTGGCTCCTCCTCCACCTGTTGCATCAAATAACCGAACTCAGGACGAGGTCTCTGAAGACGAACATTCAGGTGTATTAGGGCTGGTACCACACCAAATTCGGGGTTATCTTGCTCGCTTCAACAATATGCTGATTACGGGAGCGGCCTTCAACAGTTGCACCGGATGTAGCGAGACGGTACGTCAATCGTCCCTTCGTTGTTAACGATGGTATACTAAAATGGTGGCATGTATAGGTTTTACAAGCCTATGAGCAAGAAGGCTTCCCGATGCTTCTCCGCGCGTTTGGTGAAACTGGATATTTAGAAAAGCTGACTGGTCTAGACAAGCTGTATAACGAAGGCGAAGCTGCATTGGAGAATGTAGACTGGGATGAGGATGATGAAGTTGACGGTTGATATTTTGATCAGGGATCATCTACAGCGTTGAAATGGAGTTGAATGTGTATTTCATATAGAACGTATAATCTGAATTCCACTATTGATGGTTATTTCTGGAACTTCCCGAGGGTTATGGTGTAATGTGCTTGGTTGCATATCACCATTGTGCTGAATATGTTTATACCAAGGAGAGCACAAATATGAAGTTCATGAAAGGTGTGGCGAAAAGGATGATGAGTCATCAACAATGGTAAAACTCAACGTTTCGTTTCACGGTTCGCTGCACGACTCTTCGTCGCTCAGTGCAACAAGTGAACAAGTTCTCCAACTTCACGATGCTATTTCGTACATACCATCTACTACGTAATACAAGGATCCAGTAGATGGGGAAAAGCGAAACGGGGCACAACACAATGGGGGAGATAAAATGCACCATAGCTGAAAAAACTGGAAATTGCACAATTGAGGGTGAGAGATCGTAAGATTGTAATGATAACCAGATAAAAAGTAGAGAAAAAAATGGTGAAGTGTAACAATGAAATGATAGAAAGGGAAGTGAACCATATACAAAGTGTGTAGTGGAGATGTCTAATCTGGCAAGGCGAAGTAGTCCCTAAACATCGGCTCACTGCATAATAATGGATCGTTGTCGATGATAGAATGAACATGTAGGAAGAGTTTTGGGAAACGTCGTGTGAAGTAGCCCAAGAAACCTGCGGGTAACGGACCAAGTGACCTCTTAAGATTATCGGGCATATCTTGGTAATGATGTTTCTGTAACAAGTAAGTGAGTTAGTTAAGGAACGACGCAAATGATAGTCTGGACCACAGCTGACCTTATTCCTCAGAGCTCTCAATAGATCCTGTACAGATTTGCCGTCATACTTCCTAAACTTGCCGAGGTTGTCTATGAACAACTTGTCTAAGCGGCGGTGCCAGTCAGGGCCAACAACTTGCAGGGCATTCGCCTCCAAAGCAACCAACGGCGCCTCCTTCGGATCGCGTTCCATAATCTCGAATCTATCCGACGCATCTTGAAGGAACGCCAATCGTCTGGCCGGATCCCAGAAGAATGGATGAACAAGACACGACGTCGTATCGGGCCTGAACAATTATCGTCAGCAACGAGTAAGACGGTCAAAGTTATCAAAGACGCTTACCTGCTCTTTGGATCTGGGTCCAACATTTTCGATATCAGATCCTCCGCTTCTGCACCTTCCTCACCCAACCTTTCCAACCACGACAGATTCTTCTCATTCTTCAAAATGTTCATTTCTCGTTCATACCTATCTCCGAACGGATGTTCTCCTCCCGTCAACGTGTAATAGAACAAACATCCCAGCGCAAACACATCCACCGATTTGGTCAACCTAGTCACCACTCCACCCCTCGTTGAGCCCCCACTAACACTACCCGTACCTCCCACAGAGCTGTTGGGTGTCCCTCCGGATGACATATCGAACGTTTGCTCGTCCAACTTGACTTCACCTCTCAAGATCTCTGGCGCCCTCCAGCCAACTGTTCCAGCACCCATAGCTCCATGTGCCGTAGGTAAGAAACTTGTCTGGTCCGATTCCAACTTCCTACAAAGTCCAAAGTCCGAAATCAACATCCTGTACGCTCCAGTCTTGGTATTTGGTTTTGAAACAAGGATATTTTGTGGCTTGATATCTCGATGAACGATCTTCAAAGAGTGAAGATGCCGTAGTCCCATAGTAACTTGACTGAGAGCCTTCTTGGGATCGAATCCGATCGAAATATCTTTGAAGTTGTCAGGACGTTCGACGATGTCTGCAAGGGAAGCCGGACAAAGCTCCAATGCAATGTAGAGGAAATTATTCTTGGACTCCTTGAAGTAATATCGAATGACGTTCGGGTGATCGTCAGACTCTTGGAGGAGAGCGACTTCTCGAGCAGCCAGCGTGACAAAGTCTTGAAGCAGTCGCTTGACTGCGACAGCCCTTCCTTGGAATGTCCCCTGGTACACCATGGTTCCATGAGATCCAAAGCCTGACGAATGCATAAGTGGTCAGAAAATATTGCGCTTCAGACAATTAGATTATACATACCAAGAACTTGATCGGACACAATCAGGGATGAAGCTGAAACCTCAGCTGGAGGCTTCTCAGTGACATGGATAATAGCAGCCTTAGTCGGGCGAGGTTTGGGGGGATTAACTTCCACATCATCCTCATCCTCCTCTTCCTTCTCTGGAACATCCAACACCACCGACTTCTTGCCACCCTTTCCACGCTTCCGTCTCCTAGGTCCCTTCTTCTTTGGCGTCTCAGCGTTACCTTCCTTATCACTATCTCCATCACCTTCACCATCATCAACACCCTTGCTATCCGAATCTGTCACAACCGGACCGGAGGGTGGTGACGAAGGTGTGGGAACCGGATTAACAACCTCAGCCTCAGCAGGTGGAAGCGGGGGAAGAGGTTTCGAAGGAACGGAGATGGAATGCTGGAATGCCGCAGGAACACCGGGAAGGCCTTCAGCTCTCGACTCTTCTATCCGCATTTGACCAAACAGAGCTGGAGTCCGAATATACCGTTCAAAGTTCCATTTGGTAGAGATGCCCAACTTCTTGGCGAACACCCAGACGAGTACGGCGATAACGGAGAAGGCGGTGAGAAGGGGGCTGGTCCATCGTCCTTTGTTTTGTGCGGGTGGGGGATCCAGCTCAGGCCAGCGGACAGATGGGAGCGCAGTCACAGTTGATTTGGTGGGAGTCGCGGGCATGGCCAGTGGAGTAGATGAGGCTATTCCCAATGACAAACTCTCGGCAAGACGACCTTGTCTACCTTGGCTTGATCCCTCCTCTATCAACCTGGAAAGCCTTGAAGCAGAAGCCGATTCTGAGAGATGCACCCCTGTAAGACAATCTAATGTGTCGCAGATTGGCGCCTCGCTCTCGTATGGTTCCAACTCTGACGAAGATGCGGGATCCGCGTCGCTCTTTGAATTGATTGTCTTCGCCTTTGGCACGCTTTGATGGATGGCGACGAGAGGGAAGCGTGAGTGGCTCATAGCATAGAGCGAGCGGCCAATTTTCCCAACATAAGTCAGCTCCTCTGTAATCTCAGCGATTTCACCCTTGAGACCCGGGAAAAGGTTTGTGAGTGAAGGTACTGGCTGCAACAGTACCAGGGGATCCTTTCCATCTTCGAGAGACACGGCATCGAACACTGCCACGCTGAGGGCGCAGGGTCACCATGAGCTTGTGGCTGATTAAGGTTGAAACTCAGGACTCACATGGGTTGCTGGAATTCCATCCTAGCTTGAAGTGGCTGGGACTCATCCACCTTCAGGACCATGAGATTTCCATCAGGAAGAGGTTGGTGGTAACGATTGTCGGGCGTCTGCTTCCATAGCGCCTGCTTGTCCTTATCCATATTATTGGGTCCATAAGAGGAAAACGTGAGATTCTGGACTATTCGTTCCTCGCTGTAAACAGTGACGTGGTAGTCTAGTTGAGACAATTAGAGACTCGGAAAGAATGTAAAAGGCACGAAAGAAGCTACGGACCTGTCTTGCCAATGTGAATCCTCTTTCGCACCCGACGTGGTGCTGCCTCTTCTTCGAGTTCATCCAATAGCATTTCATCACCTGATAGATCCTGTTTCTTATTCGTCCACGGACACCACCTGTCAGAATCGATCAACTCCAGTAGTTCTCCCGTCTCCAAGTCCAGGGTAATAAAAGAAGTGCTCTTTTTACCGACAAAAGTGCGCTGATCATCGAAGCGGAACGGCGACAGGTCCACTAATTGACTCATGGAGAATGGAAGGCGCTGAAGAGGGGCGTCGCGCCTCGCGTTTGGAGGGTTGACGAATATGTTGCCTGATTGAGGTTCAATGATGTAGGTTTCGAGCGGTTCGTCAAAGTCGTCCAACGCGGTAGAACCTCGCGAGAGTAAGCTGGAATGATCCGAGCGAACCAGACTATGGAAGGTCGGTTGAGCCTCTGGGGAGATAAGTAGTGGCTGATCCATTGACCATATCAGCCGGCCGTTGGTTCGATTGACGGCATGGAATCGCCCATCGACTGACGCGACGACGACAGTGTCGAGCAGGTCCAATTTGTAAGATGTGTCTTCATGATGGACATTGACATTCGGCTTTGCTGCATATTTTTGTAGTGAAGTGATTGTATTATGGCCTGGTTGGTAAGCAGGCGGTTCCTGCTGTGCTGCTGATGAGAGGACTGCGAAGGTGGCGAGTGAGATGGCTGCAAGTGACAATAAGGCTGCTTCAAATGAGTGCATGCTCAGTACACCGCATGCTCAAAGTGAGAATGACGGGAATGGGAGGGGGAGTGATCACCGATGATGATTCTAGAATGTGGTAGCGACAAGTGTCGTCGTGGTCAATATCAAAAGTAACATCCTGTGCCTTTTCTACTTTCACACGATAATTCTTCATTTACCTCATTCCAAGACACTTGGCTGACTCAAATGTATTCATTCGTGATTGGTACGACACTCAATATCAAATACACTCCTATCCTCACCTCATTCTTTTTTAGAGCACATGGAAGAGGATGAAGGGAATACTGTCCCTCCTTGGGTATTTCTCGAATACAAAGTAAAGTCCGTGTTATTGGCGCACAACGACTTACTGCGATTGAAACTCGGTCCAATCAGCACATGAGAATGCTAGTCCAAAAGACCGGCTCAGTTCTATTCACCAGTTTATCCCCAACCTCTGTAGCATCTCTGAATGCTGCATGGGGAACAACGAACCCTGAAGACTCCAATCTCAGTGATGTCGAAGTCTTGAGCGCAAATGTTTCACAATTGATGAAATCAAGACATGTATCCCTGGATCAAGTATGTCTTTTGGATCCAAAAGCCAC
>WSTZ01000012.1:91388-105175 GCA_019632295.1 Tulasnella sp. 418 | reverse complement strand
GGTTCGTCCAAAAAATTTAAAACTCGTGGGTCTAGAATCTAGTAGCGTTCAGTCCTCCTGAGGACATATGATGTGAGTGTTATTTCAAAGGGCAGTGCAAGCGATAGACTCACTTTCTTCTTCCCCTGAAAATTCCCAAGCACGACATTACGGTAGCAATCCACAAAGCGATAGCAGCTCCCAAGGTCATCCATGGAATGGGGCCCCACTTAGCATAAGCATTGCCTTCTGTGGCACTCTTTAGCCGAGACTTGACTACTTGAACGAGCACAATGTCGATGATGAAGACCAACGTGGTCAATAGGGCTGCCAACAACGTGATGATGGTGACAAGAATCGAGGTGATACGACCCTTGCCTGGTCGAAAGACCAGGAATAACGCGAACAGTAATGCCAAAAAAGTAAGGGCACAAGCTAACGCCAGGAAAATGTAGTATTAGATTAAGTGGAAAGGAATGTGTTCAGTGGAGCGTACCAATGGGGTGCAGGACAAGAACAAAGGTTAGGGCCCGATTGATGACGTCAAGGATATCATTATTTCCACTGTTAGGCTCAGATCAGTCCACAATTCAAGCAGAGTCAGAGTCAGACGTACGTCGCATTGAATATTGAAGCGACTCTGTCATCGATTTTGTAGCCAAGTCTGGGCGAGCTGCATTCACCAGGAATGCTCTGAGTAATGCCGAGTGCCCTAGGAACGGATTAGCTAGGATGTTGGTGGTGAGATTTTATAGGTGCATACCTGGCTTCAATGGCACTGATGCAGTAACCCCATACACCGAATTTCACTGGAGACGAAAAGGATGAGCCGAGAGATAAGGGAAGATGGTTTGAAAACAGCGCACCTTCACCATTAGCCCGAGCTTGTACCAAACCCGAGCCTATTTCAACCTCACTGCCAATGACAAATAACCAAATGGACTTTGCTATGGGAAGAGATACCGAGACGAGAAGAAGCAACAGAAAAGCCACGAAGAGCAAGAATGTAGTAGCCAGAGGGAGGGCCATCACTGATCCGAGAGTGGGGACAGGGCGCAGTCGTGTGTGTTTCGTAATTTGATGGAGGGAGAGAAGAATGTACGTATTGAAACAACTGTTTGATGTGCCTCTCTTATATGGTGCAGGTCATGTTGAACGAACAACCACTCCAACAACTGCGTAATGGTGGCGGTGCCCCTGACGCGTTGACCGAACAATAAGTGAGGCAAAAGGCAGCCACGCGAGAAAGGGACTCGGAGAAGAGCGAGGCAACTCCGCCGAAGCGCCATTTCATTCCAAGATGCATGTGTGCCTTGTAAGACGCCGTGGCTGGCTAATTGAAATGAAAAGAAGCCAGTGCAAAAATTTTTGACGCTCTGAGTTGTTTCGGTATCTTAACGATGTTTCACAACAAAGGTGAATAGTGTACTTTTACGTCTGAAAAGAAAGGGGCAACAATGAAACAGTAAGATTTGATACACAAATGTTTAGTTGTGGTTATAATGAAGGAGAAGACGATTGAGGCAAGGCCCAGACGAAAGAAGGAAACCATCAGCCGCGGTGCCGGTTGCGAAAAAGGATGTGGTTCTGAATTGAGTATGCGGGGGTTCACTCTTCACATTCATCATGTCACGGACTCTAAAAAAGACCCTGAAGAAGTCTGTTTGGTTGATTCGCCACAATCGAACAAACAAAGGGACTGGGCGTATATCAACGGCTCAACACTCTCCTCTGCCCTCTTCCCTCCAACCACCCGTTCCTCTTCTTACTCGTCTTATTCGAGCTTACTCTTCGCAGGTATGTATCTTCCCTTGGTCAGGTCAAGGACACTTGCTAGCTGTCCTTGCCTTTGACTTGCTTAGCTATGGATGTCGGCTGACCTTGTTCCTCCTTTTTTCTTTCCTCCTTACTTTTTCGCTCGAACAGTTTATTTCCTCTTCCATTCGTCCAGCTTTTCTTCATCTAATCAATAATGTCCGCTCCTACCGAGACCACCACTGCCCCTGCTGTTGACGTCCCAAAGACTGACGCTGTTGAGACCACCAAGGTTGAGCCCAAGGTTGAGGTGAGCTTGTACTTTCATTTGATTTTGGACCAACCACATCCTTTTCCTTGCCTCGCTTGGTACGCGTCGCATAGACGTGGCTAAGAAGAAGTGCATGCTCTACTTCCGATTCTTATCGCCATCTTGGTTCCTTGTGTTTCATCCCTTACCATCAATCGCGCTAAAACCCTGTTTCTTGTTCATACAGGAGACTGCTGCTCCCACTACCGAGACTGCAGAGGCTAGCAAATCTGCCGAGCCAGCCATCGTAAGTTAATCGAACATTTCGTTCGTTTCCTTACATAACACTGACAGCTACGCGCTCCGTACCTTTCAACCGTGATTTCCCAGGAAACTGCTGCTGCCACTGAAGCTCCTGCCACCGAGGCTACCGAAGGTGCCAAAGATGAGGCAACCAAGGAGCCAGAGCCTAAGAAGTCGTGAGTCACGTTTTGATCTGGACTGAGATGTTATCTGTTTTGCTATCTTTTATTGACAACCCCCCTATTTCCGCTTCTCTAGGCCTGGCTTTGTCGCCAGACTCCTTGCTCCCTTCAAGGGCGACAAGAAGGTGAAGACTCCCAAGAGCCCAAAGAAGGAGAAGAAAAAGGAAGAGACTGATGCCTCCACTGATACTGCTGGTACATCCGAGGCAGCTGAACCTGCTGCCGAGGCTACCACTGAGCCAGCCAAGGTTGAAGAGACCCCCGCTGTAGCTGTAGTTGAGCCAGTGAAGGAGACGTGAGTCTAGTTGTTACAAGTCGCGTGTCAAAATCTAATATTTTAATTAAAGTGCCACCACTGAACCTGCTCCTGCCGCTGAGGAGCCTGCTCCCGCTGCTGCCTCGGAAGAGCCCAAGACTGACAAGAAGGAAAGACCCAAGCCCTCGCCTGCCAAGATGGGTCGTCGTCTCAGTGCCCGTATTACTGGATTCTTCCATACCAAGGCCAAGGATGAGACTGCTCATCCCGCTAAGAGTGAGGAACCTGCCCCCCAAATTGAGGAACCTGCTCCTGTTGAGCCCATCACTGACGTGACTTCGGCAGAGGGAAAGAAAGAAGAAGAGGTTCGTGCAACATGAAGCTGAACATTGAAATAGCAACTTACCAATTGGAATTTAGACCGCTAAACCAGCCGAACCAGCACCAGCTGCCACCCCTGTCGTTGCCGCCGCTGCTTAAGCAGTCTGCAGAAGCGCTCTAGTATTTGCGGTTCTTGGTTACGTCTGCGCCACGACATGTTTAGTCTCATCTCTTTTCTATTCATGAATATTCCTTGTTACGCTATATCTCTCCTCTCAACGCCATCTCGCTGCATCCTCCGCTAATGTCATATCCCTTCTCATGCGAATATGTCTATTATTGTTCGCTCTTATACCATTTTCTTTGATTTGGCATCATTTTACTAGGGTTCGGCGATGAACTTGTATCTGCGCATTGCCTGTCGTACTGCTTCTTGTCGAGGAAGCATAATCGAACGGAATGCACTTTTCCTATTATCTCACGTGAGGGCTCTACGCCAAATAAGGTTAAGCAAACTGAAGTAAAGAGTCGCGTGATATGGGTAGACAGACCCTTGTTCTCTGATTCGAGAAGATTCGATTTTATCGTTACCCCAGGTAGCGTTTGTTGTAGTGTTATCATGAATTTGATCCGAAGGAGGGGTAAATCTATCGCAATGGCGTTAAGATTCCTAAAGTTACCGGACTCTGGACCACGAGTACAGGTGGAGGAGTGAAAGTCACAATGGCGTGCTTTTCGTATGTGCGAATCGGATTACTAGTAAACTAAGTGCGATATCATGTGTGGTAGCCGGTATCGGCAGCTAAGGTCCAAGCGAAACTGATTTTCGGATATTAAGCAACAAAAGGGAAAGTGTTCATGGGGTCTGGGAAGTGTTCATGGGGTCTGAACCGGTGGGGTTGAAGTGGTTGGTATTACATTGTGATAACCTAGGTAAGAGGGGTATAGACAGTGTTCTGAGGGTGATTCGAATCGAAAAGAAGTCCAATAGATTTGATAGGGCGCTCAGGAATCATCGTCGGTCGTTGGTTACCTTCAGTGGTTTGAAAAGAAAGGTGCATCGATGACCAAGGTAAACCCCACTTACTTGCCGAGTGCGGTACAAACCGTTGTGATCGTGGTTCTTTCTCAGCTGATAGGAGTTTTGATTATGCAAAGTTGGCGATTTTACATGGATGTACACAAGTGGACATATAGGAGATCAACGGGCAGCCGGTGATCGGGTGTTTAGGCGGTTTTGAGTGGTTTTCCTATTTATCAAGTACACCTATATTGCATCGATGGTGGAAATGGCCGTGTCAACATCGATTTGACATGTTATCCCTGGTGCATACGTAACATCTGTTGAGGTAGGGGCTGCTGTACTTCATCATCACCTCGATCACAAACGTGTCTGCGGAAGCTATATGTTTCGTGACATTAAGCAATATTAGACTCAATAAAGTCGGGTTTTCGGTGATCTGATCTGCTGCTATGTAACGTTTTTAGATGGCAGAAAATAGGTTATGTCAAACACGCGACGTGAGTCATATTATGCAGTGCTAACCACTTGTGTTGCTAAGCGCGTGTTACTCCAGATTTTAATTGGCCCAGCCACAGTATGGGGTAGCTGTACATTCACGACAGGAGGAAAAGAGAGAGAGAGGGGGGGGGTGACAAAATGACGTCAGTTGACCCTTGATGACTAATCGGAGACCTCACGTGAGTGTTTCCGTCACCCATTCTTTTCCACCAAAACTGCGGCCGATCCTTTACTTTCGCCCCACCAACACTCCCAGGCCAGTCTGCGTCGGCAAAGGACTAAATTATGACCAACTCTAATCAGATAAGGAGGTATGGTTCAATTAACTCCCAAACTATTATCAAATGCATTTGTATCGGAGCCAATGCGTACGTTTTGCTTATCTTTGGACCTAGTAACGTGTCGCATGAACTAACCCTCGTCATCTATCCCTGCATGTGAATAGCTTGACTGGTTGCGGGGTCTTTACTTTCCCAATTATTGCACCTTCATTGGCTGATCGTCTTCATCTTTCTCAACCTCAACTGAGTACAATCGTAGTCGCGTGAGTGTCGATTCGTTCTCAGTAGCGGGTGGATGATAAGAACCCCCAGCTAATGTTCTATTTTCTACGTGGTTCTTCAGAGGACTGATTGGACAGTATCCATTTGCTGCACTCGGCGGTAAACTTTTTGATAAGGTTGGGTCCTGGGCGTGAGCGTTTTCATTCAACATCTTCGCAACCCGTCACTCAACTGATGACTCCTACTATATCAGATGTTCTTTATGCGCAATGTCGATGTTTGCCATAGGGTATGGCCTCTTCGGATGGACTGTGCATAAACATGTTTCGGAGGATTATCCGGTCTCTCCCGCCGCATTTCGGTTGATGGTGGGGTGTTTCTTCTTACTCGGGCTCGGATCCATGTTTTCGTGAGTTACAGTTGTTCGATGGAAGTGTGATATTTTCTAAATTACATCACAAGTTATTTTTCGTCTACATTTGCGGCAGCGAAAGAGTTTCCTCGTCAAACCGGTCTAGCTACAGGCATAGCGCTCGCATTATTCGGCCTTTCACCCTTATTCCTTTCGCTCCCGTCATCTTGGTTCATCGCTGGAAAGGACTACGTGGAAGCTCAGAGTTACATCATTTTCCTCGGATTGGTTACCGGTATTGTCCACTTCTTATCCTCAATTGGATTCTACTATAGCATTCGTTCTGGTCAATCCCGCAATGAACCTACATCCGAAATTCATGCAGAACAACCTTCGGAAACTTCTCCAGACGAGGAAACTCCTTTAATCCCCAAATCATCCACTCCGGCTGAAGAACAGTCGTTTTTGACACTTCTAGCCGACAAACATTTCTGGTGGCTGTGGGTCTCCGTTGCGCTGGTCACTGGTTCCGTAAGTGGAGCTTTTAATTTTGTAATCTCTGGCATTAGAGTTAATACTTGCTCTCGATAGGCGGAGATGATTATTGGAAATGTGGCCACAATTGTGGTATCTCTACCCAAGGCAGAGTCGCCAAAGTTGACCATGATACCCAATATCGTTTCGAGCCAGGTCCAGATTATCAGTATCAGCAACACATTGTCAAGGCTAATCGCTGGGCCTCTCATCGACATCTTCTGTCCTAGCCCATTCGCCACTGATGCGAGAAGGCCTTGGCCTGGGCGTGTAGGTATTATAGCTTCAGCTGCAATGCTTCTAGGCACTGCCTATGCCTATATGGCTACGCTTGTGAAATTCCAAAGTCAGGTCTGGCTTCTTTCGGCCGCAACGGGCATAGGATATGGAATGATTTGGACTGTCATGTGAGTTGAACTATAAAAGTCTATCCCGTAAGCAGGCAAAATTGAGTTTCCGCTGATCTACGTCGGAATTCTAGACCAGGACTAGTTAAACTTGTCTGGGGGGAGGCCAATCTCGGTCGGAACGCTGGTATGATATCATACGCGCCGTTCTTCAGCACTCCGGTCTGGTCATATATCTTCGCGAACAATGTTCAGCGAGCTAATGGACCGATTTCGGGAGGGCATGAGCATAATTGTGAAGGCGCAGCATGTTGGGGTGCAACATTCGAGATGGCATCTGTCACAGTGTTCATCGTCGGGTTAGGTTTGCTACCGTTATGGAAGAAGTGGAAGGGTTGGGTCTAAATCGGTGGCATGTTATCTTCCGCAATGGAACTTTCAGTCGTTATCCGCAGATAGCAATAGTGGCCGAGAGGAATCGGGGGTTGTCACAAGCGAGATGACGTTGTTGAGCGCAGCCGGTGTCTTGATGCATTCAGGCAACTGCAAGGTCACATAGCTGTGCCTCAAGACAGGTTAAGGCGCACCCATTCCCACCCTGACATCCTCGTGTTGCGGCCGTTTTGTGCCTTTTTAAGCCATCTTATAACCTAACAAGGCAGTGAAAATGCCCTGTGAATTACTCTTTGGTGTTAAAATGTGAGCCTTGGCGTTTATATCCAAATCGTCATGGCTCAAAGCTGATGAGTCTCGATTAGGACACATCTGGGCGTTCTCACGTGTCTCCATGCTTCTTTGGAACAAATACAGACACCCTGACAATTCGAGCTGCCTCATGTCTTTCGTCCAGCTTATCCGCCGCTCACTCCTTGCTGCTTCATGACCTCAACCACGACCACCACAACCTCATATTTACATTTCCTCTCTTCTTCTTTCCCTTCATCTTTCGATGCTTTCTTCTTCAGATAAATATCGACCCCCAACTTCACAATCTCGTACAACGACCGAAACACGGAGTTCTGGATCATCGTTAGGCTTCTCATCTTCATCCAAACATGGAAGCAACGGGAGTTTGACCAGTCAAAATACTTATACCTCAGCTAATCAGAAGATAATATCATCATCCCGCCGCCCAACCGACAACCACTTCTCACACCGCCGTACAGAATCAGATGCCGAAGTCCGTGCTCTCGGTACCTCATCACCATTACGCCCTCCTGGTCTCAGTCGGGGCTATACGTCCGATAGCGGTCGTGCCGAAAGTCCTACAGTATATGACGTCTTGAAGCGAACTGGCCTGGCGCATAAGGCTTCAGGCGATATGTCTGATAGTGGCGGATCTTTCAGGTTTAAGAAGGACTCTACAGAGGCAAGAGAAAAGGAGAGGGAGAGAGAGCATGCAAAGAAGAGGGAAAGGGATAAAGAGAGGAATAGAGAAAGAAGGGGTTCAGGCAGCAGCAACCGAGCGGACAATTTCATTCGCGGAACGGTGCAACCCAGAGATCTCGTCTTGAAGAAGACCAGCACCGTCGATAGGGCAAGTGATAGGGAAAATGCAACGATTCCACTGGAGTGGGAACGTCCAAAGGCTCCAGAAGCTAAGATGGAAAGCTCAAGTGTCTCCATTGGTGCCACGGTCACGGTGTCTCAAAGCACACTACCTAAGCCCCAGGTTGCACCAGATGTGCAGGACATCACACCCAATGTTGCCGAAGAACCCAAACTGGTAACTATCGCTCCGTCAGTGGCACCTGTACCGCCAGCGGATACCAGCATTGTGTTGCCCGTGATTCCAAAGCCGCAGGCTGTTGTCGATGCAGAGAGGATTGCCGCAGAGAAAAAACAAGAGCGAGAGAAGTTAGTGCTGGCATTACTAGGCTCACTCGATAAAGTGGCCATTCCTTCTTCTGATCAATTATCGCCAAACTCCCTAAAGTCCCCAGACACCACATCTCCTGGTTCAGAATTACTCATACAAGGAAACCGGAACTCTGTCGAGGGACTCGCCTTGGGCGACGAAGTGCCAAGACCCCGCGTACAAGCTGCAATAGAAGTGGACGTAAGTTGCCTTGTGAATATCCAACTGTATTGTATGTTAACTTTTTGAAACTCCCAGCCCTTCTCACTGTTACCAATTTTTGCTGCGAGGATGTCAGTGAATGGAGCTCCCCCTGCACCTTTACTCATGCCCGCCATCCTTCCCCATCGAGATTCAGTACTTAGTATTGTTCCAGAGTCCGTCGAGTCTATAGTCCTTCGAAGAGTGAGCAGTCATGTACGTCAAACTCCACATGTCAATTCATTGGATGGTCCTGATAAGTGTTTCTTACTCTCTTTGATCAGGATTGGCCGGATGTATTACGATTGCCACAAAGCCCGGTTGTTCGTCGCGACGACATGTCATTCCGAGATTCCATTTTTCAACTTACCTCTAAGGAAGACGACCTTATCTACTCCCCGCCGATGCAACCTCTTGGGACACCTTCATTCATAAGACATTCTCTCGACTTATCTGTTGAGCAATTGCCCGTGCCAACTACTCCTCGAATAGAGCCAACTACCACTGCACCCCGCAGAAGACGACATAGTCGCTCAAAACCTTCCATATCGTCATCTATTGGAACGAGTAGTCTGGAAGAAAGTGCAATGTCAATTCCCAAGAGAGTACCTTCTCAAATTCTGGGGATTTCCAGCGTCACAACGACAGTTGAGCGCTCAAGCCAGGGAGCCGATCGACCTCTTTCCACTACCATTATTATCAAACCATCCATTGATCTACAACCTACGGAGGATCCCATCCCTCCTCTCCCCCTTCCAGTACCTCCTTCTCCTTCACCCCCACCCCCTGCGCTGTTGTATGTAGAGCCGTATGAGCCACTTTCGCCCCCGAAACCACGGCCATCTACCCTGGAACCCCTGAATCTACCTGTGACTGACATACGGCCCAAACAAGCCGAGTCGTCGCGACCCCTACGGTCGCTCAACGAGATGACACGTAAACGACAGTCATCAGTAGATTCCTTGGTTCATACACCGTCCATACACTCTGTCTCGTCACCTTCAGGTACATCCAAGGCCACTCCGAAGTTGTCGTTAGACTTGATGTCGTCTCGTCTTCCTTCAATGCCCTCTTTGCCCAAGGCCACCGAACCGGCTTCTATCCGATCCTCTCCAGTCGCGACAACCAATGATGTCGTCCGTCCCTTTATGGCCGACTATTCCAGGCATTTCATACCAAAGAGATCAAACTCCGGGCCTACAACTCCAGGAAATGCTGAGACATCTCGTCCTACAACACCGGCGTTTCAATCTGCGCTGATACATACACCATCCCCCATTATCGTTCCTCCAAGAGGAGAAAAGGAGGAACCAATTATGCTTGTACCAGTGACTCCCGCCCCAACAAGTTCTGGTCCCAGTTTCACCCTTCCGTCATGGAGGGAGAAGGGACAGGTCATCGATTCTTGGGCATCCAAGTCCGATCCAAATACATCTCTGTCTATATCTCTACAAAAGGTTGATTCGCCGCTGGAACAACTGGTCCAAAACATAGAAGAAGCTGAACGAACTGCCGAATCTCGAAAGAATAGCGCTGGGCACGTTACTCCACTAGAAGAACCATTCCATCCACCTTCTCCATCTCCCTATATCCGACAAGCGGATGATAGCCAGGCAGCATTTTTGGTCTATCCGCAATCTGTCGTTGATTCGCCCGAGAACGTAGCCGATGCGCCGCTCCCACTGCAAGTACCTTCAACACCTGAGATGGACATCTCAGCGGCACTCAAGAAGCTGTTGGAGATCGATACGATGAACCGGGTTACGGATTATGCTGAGCATGAAACAGTTAATCTCAAGACCACTGCCAAGACGTCGACAAATCTGAAGGCACTCTCACGCGAAAATTCGGACAGTACGCCTGGTCGCGCTGCGGTACCCGTACCAGCTACATCGACAACGCCCAACATCACGACCAACTCACTGACAGCTGCTGTCCCGAGCGAGACCGTGCCTGTTCGCTCGGCGCGGACGCTTTCAAATGCCAAGCCTCCGCTTGCATTGAGAAAACCATCCACTGAGCATATTCCCATTACCTCACGCGGATCTCCTTTACTGCCCACTGCACCTCCTCTCCCTCCCCAGCTCCCTACCGAACCGATAAACAGCATCGCTCCAATCAGCTCAACCTCATCTCCACCTACTCGGGAAGCTCAGAAAGCAAGCGGAATTGGCCGATCGTTACGCGCGACCTCTCCTACTCCACCACCGAAACATGAATCACCGACAATTTCGACCCGTTCAGCAGCAGCCGTTCAAATTTCATCCTCTACGACCAATCGTGCGCCTTCTCCGGTAAACGACATTGAGCCGAAGTCGACTCCTCAACGACCACCCCCTCAGCCGGCATCATCACATACACATACACGTACAGCTTCCAGAGATGTTCATCAGGATAGTACAAGTCGCTCCCGCTCATCTCCCACACCACCTGCCACTTCGTCGCACTCGAAGCACAGGTCCAATCACCGATCACACTCATCCCAGAATGCTCCACCTTCGAAGGATTTGCCCAAGATTGTCCCTTCAAATGAGCAGATATCGGCACCCACCCCACAGACGACTGAATCAACTCCGAAAGCAGCACCTCCGCCTCCACGCAAGTCACATCGTTCGCATAACTCGGCTGACAAAGAACCCAAACACTCTTCGTCCAAACCGATGCCATCCGTTCCTACTGCAGGACCGACATCCTCTTCGCATCATGGTCATCGTAAGACGAAGTCAGTTCCTGTTGCCCCGGCAGCTCCAATAAGGCCCCCTTCACCCGCACAAGAGAGCCTTGCTGGGACTCCATCCTCCCTTGCATCGAGCGTCAGTGATTTCCATCCAACGGTTCTGGCACCGCCTCCAAAGAAGACGGGTTTATTCAACTTTTGGAAAAAGAATGAAAGCGCCGCTAGAGGTTCCTCGAGAGACCATACTTCTTCACCTACCCCGATGCCTCCTACGCACTCTATAGGCTCACCCCTCCGGAAGATGACTAGTCGCCCTAAGGAGCCCGTGCATGCCCCCGTTGTGCAACGAAATACTCCATCACCAATTCAAATCCAACCTCTATCCAAAACAGCTGCACGGTCCATATCGCCTGCGCTGAAAGTTGTTGCGACAACGGCTGCGGTGGCACGGAGTGGTCGGCCGTCATCGAAGGACAAGGGCTTGCTTTCAAGTTTCAAAGTCTTTGGAGGTCGTCGCGTCCAGAGCACGCTATCCAATGCTTCAATGGAAGCAGTATTGGGGTATTCCGTATGTGCATTTTAGTTGCTCATCTATCTCATCACTAGGCTGACTCTCATCTTCTTGCAGGGCAACGCTCCAAATTCGCCAGCCCCCAGTTCACCCGAGATGCCGCACTCCCCTTACCCATCACGAGATCCCAATTCAGCTGTTCAAGAGTGGAGGAAGCGGGAAGCGGCCATTCAAACCTCTCGAACCCGAAGACCAAGACCAGGCGTTACTTGGGATGTACCAAACTCTCCCGGATCACCCTCTATGTAATTCAATATACCCTGCTGTATTTTAGCTATTATTGGTGCAGTTATCACTTGGACTACTTATAATGTCAATTCTCTGATCACGCATAGGATTCTTATGACCGCAACATATGTGCAAATTTCCACAGATTTCCCCGATTTGTATTCTATGCCCCTCTGTAGCTGTACTTGATGCCACATTTTACTAGCGTTTTTCTCGAACCCATGATCCGTCCTCATGTTAATAGATACTCAAGAAGCCACCTGTTCTGCTTCCGCGTGCATCAGAGCTCACAAAATTCCCCATGCTAGGCCTAGGGAGTCCATTTCCATATTCCCGGCGACTGGGTAGCCCTCCAAATTTGTCGTGTTTGGGGAACTGTTGGTCAAAAACGAGTCACGTGAAACCCTGAAACGCGTTATTGTCTGTTGACGCGACTGACTCTCATTTTTCCCAGCAGCACAACCACACGGCGGAATTATTTCCGGCTCCACCCTTTCCTTCACCATCCACTACACTTTACCACTCACCAACCCACATTCATGAGCTCCCTCAGTCGCTCCTCATCCTCAAAATCAAACGTGAAAACATATGGTTCGCGAACTAGTCTTCCACGACAACCTCTAGCGTTGTCAACCTCAGCACCTTCGTCTGATACTGCCGTAGAGCTCTCCAGTCCCTTAAAACACTCAGGCGCACTGAAGAGAAAACGGAGCACTGTACCTTCGTTACTCGACTCGCTTGTTTCTTCTCCTCCAAAAAAGAAGAGAACAGCTGCTAAGCAGAAGGAGAACCGTCCCGTACAGCCCTCAACCTCATCCATGACGCAACTCCATCTTGCCTTTGGGAGTGCTCTGAAGACTTGCAAACTCTGTAGTTTGTCTTATACACGCGGGGCACCGCAGGATGAGCAACTACACAAATCTCACTGCCAACGTGTAACGAAAGGGATGGAGTGGGGCAAGGACGAAGAGAAGGGAGGGGAAGTGACAGTAGTCAGAGAAGGCGTGAAGTTGAAAGGCGGGCTAAAGGGACGCATATTGCAAGTTAAGGCGGACATTAAAGGAAAAGGCAGGCTGGGTACAAAGGTAAATCCAAATGTTGACATAACATCATCCTTGCTTTGCTGACAAATTTATTCAAACAGGTTGCAACGCTGTTATCTACTATCGACCTTGCACTCTCATCTCCAGCAATCCCTACCGAATCACTTAGCCGATCGAAGCTTTATATCTTTCTGGTGCCTTCAACATCGTCTACAAAAGAAAAGATTGCGGGTTGCGTCGTAGCTTCAAGAATCGAAACAGCGATGCGAATTGTCAAGAAATCAGAAAACACAGGACTGAACAATCTGGTCTGTGTTGATGGTGAGGAAGGCGGTATATTTTGCGATCCCAGGCCGCTGAAAACACCAATGGGTATACCGAGGATGTTCGTGGCCTCCGAATTCCGTCACAAAGGCATTGCATCCAGCCTACTAACAGCTGCCGCAAAGAACTTCATTCACGGTTATGAATTGGACCCGGAAAAGGGAGAAGTGGCATTTTCTCAGCCCACAGGGGATGGTCGAGGTGTTATGTTTGCTTGGGGAGGAGAGAACGTAAGGGTATTTGAAGAATAAATGTATTATTCAACTTCTCCGCATTGTTTCATCTGATCCTCTTTACACACATGACTTATTGAAATGTACTACCAATTTAGCTGAGGCAGCAGAATAGGAAGTCGCGCGTGGCATGGCCAAGGAATTGAGCGAAAGTCTTGCTGATGAAGAATGGAAAGCAAGCCACAATCGAGCACTACAGGTGTGGTACTCATTTCTAAATACTCTAAAACTACAAAACATTCCTAAACAAATGATTTGACTTTCGGTCGTACTTTGATTCCCTTCTTCTTGAGCAAATCCTTTCTTTGAAACTCTGAAGAGTAGAAGTCAGTTTGTGACCAGAAGAAC
>WSTZ01000012.1:58687-91195 GCA_019632295.1 Tulasnella sp. 418 | reverse complement strand
TGGACATGAGGATAATATCTTTTGGTTAAATTCATTTTGTCATCGAATTTCTTCCCTCTGTAGCTAGTGAAACCATCCACGCCGAATTCAATACCCGTGGGTACAAGATGAACGTTTGGCCGTTTCCGCAGAGCGTACTCCACCACTGATTCGTTTTCTTCGATGGTAACAGAACAAGTGGAGTATACGACAAAGGCTCCTGCTTTGGAATCAGGATTGACGGAATCGATTGCGCAAAGAATGAGTTGCTTTTGTAGATGCGAGAGGAGTGTGAAATCACGTTCAGACTATGTAATAGTAGTCAGTTGTCTGCTCTTTGTAACCAACTTAGACTAACTCACCTTGTTAATCTTGACACTAGGATCCTTGGATATGACACCCGTCCCACTGCATGGCGCATCTAGAAGTACTCTGTCGAAACCACCTATGACTTTCGGAAACTCCCTTCCGTCATACGAGCAAACGACCACATTCTTGCAGCCCAGTCGGTGAACATTGGCCGTCAAACTCTTGGTCCTAGCTTTGTTTGAATCGTTGGCGAATACTAGTCCAGTGTTCTTCATGAGTGCGGAGATATAGGTCGTTTTTCCACCTGGTGCAGATGCCATATCCAAAATTCTTTCATTTGGTTGAGGGGCAAGAGCGATGACAGGAAGGAATGAAGAGGCTGCTTGAAGCATGTAGTGTCCTGCAAGATATTCCGGAGTAGCGCCTATTGGGACACTAGACTCGAAGACCTGTAATCCTACGTTCGTCCATTTTCCAATAGGTTCGAGGTTGACACCACGATTGATCAGGGCTTGGGCGAGGTCTCTGCGGCGAACTCGAAGTGTATTGGTGCGAATGGTTACGGGTCGTGGTGTTTCATTAGCTTCGAAAAATTCGATTGCCTTGGTAGATAATGAACTTGGATTCGTCGGCAACAGGGTTGAGAACTACTGACCTCGGAAACGGGGAAAAGGTTAAACAGCTTCTCGGCAAGAAATTCATTATATCCATAGTAATTTGAAATATCAGATATGAGTTGCTCGACGTATTCAGATCGTGATCTACAACATAGAGTAATGAGTTCTGATACGAGGTCCTCTATGCTGCAGCACTAGAACTCACCTCCCCTTCGAAGCTAGCTTTTTGAAGTCGCTCAAGACTCTTGCACAATCTTGAATCCGTCTGGATAGTTCCCCAACATCGGTTGTTTTGCCACTTTCTCGCTCTTCAGCAGTAGGTAAGTCGAAAATCGCTACGTCCTCCAGGTCATCTTCAGCTCGATCATCTCGACCTGCGTCTTCAAGATCTAGTTCCGCTTCTTTAGCAGCCATTCTATCCAGAGCCTTTGATCGTTTTTCCATATTTCGAGCCGTCACTGGTTCGTCTGAATCTGAGGTGTCAGAGGAAGTGGATGATTGATCGTCTTCATCCGACTGGCTTTCATCTTCTGACTCTGAGCTAGACAGATCCAGTTGCTGAACACCCTCTCTCGAGAAGAAATCGTCACTACACTCGAGAGATGAGGACATCATACGACGCAGTCGATTCGAGACACTTACTCCTCTTGTCCATCAAGAAAAGCTTCTTCTTCGTCCTCTTCAAAATTGAATCTATGGCAGTGGTATTAATATCGTGTCAGAACAAACAAGGGAAGACCAGTACTTCGTGTGTGCTTGTAAGTCATCTTCATCATCGCTGGCCATATCTTCCCATTCGTCACTGTCACCAGCATCCTTCACATTCTTGGATTTCTTTTTAGATGCCTTTTTAGCCCTATTTTCAGAGCCATTAATGTTCTCTTTTCCCTTTGCTTTACTCTTCGTTACCTCTGATCGAGGTTTCTTTGGTGCAGGTTTTGGGTATTCGTCCTCAGCCTTTCGCTTCCCAGGTTTAGTGATCGAAGCAGCACTCAAAGGTGCTGGGTCACCTTGCTTGTTCTTCTGTCTTCGACCCATTCCAATGGCAGTACAAGAGGCTGATTGTCCAAGGAAGGAAGAAAATTTGAGCACCCTGATTTCCCTTGCTCATCACGTGTAATGGATTAGATAATGCGAATGGCGCAAAGACGTCATTGGTCAAGAGTTCAACTCCATATTCCAACTACAACAAGTATGCAATCGCTATTTAGACCTACAATTGGTACTCTTGCTAGGACACAATGCAGGCCCCCTGTCTCTCGGCTGATCCAATCGGCCAATGCTAGAGCTGCATTCCGCCCCAATTCAACATTCTCTGGACAGAGAGCTTTCACTCCGAGAGCAGGATGGGGTGCATATGGAATGTCCTTGGGGGTTGGAGCAGTCGGATTAGGCTTGTCAATGTATCCCAAGCTGAACTGCGAACGTAAGTTCTGGCATAACTACATTGTGTACATGGGAGTGGCTTACATGTTCTTTCAGCCGGTCCTCCTGCCACTGAGGCACCTCATGGATCCCCTAAAAGGACTGTATCACCACCTGTTCCAGCTGCAGATCCAAAACCATCTGCTGCTCCTACAGAACCTACAGGACCACCACCTACCTCGAGTATTGACCCTTACCAACTGACGTTTGGTACGGTGTGCGGCATCTGTTCAGGGGTATTCGTCAAAAAGGGTATCAAGACATTGGCATTCATTCTAGGAGGTGTCTTCGTGATTCTTCAGGTGAGGATCAGTTGCACTAGAGTTTTAACCCTATCCTGAGTAACATCGAATAGTATTTTTCGTCGACCAGTCTCATAAGAGTGGACTGGGGTAAACTATCTTCCAAGTACGAAAGACATTTCCATACACAGCCTGCGAAACCAGGGGAAAAAAGCAGGCCTCCAACCGTTTACTCGTTTTTCAATTGGTTTGTGGACTTTTTGACGGCAGACTTCCCTCCAAGAGCAACGTTCATTGCAGGATTCATTCTGGGTCTGAGATTAGGTTAGAACGTTTGTAATGAATTTTTGAATATGATCCACTGTGATGCCCACGCGATCCGGGCCCCGGGATGACGTTGAGCCGAGCGAATAATTGCCAGGAACGATGGCCGTGATCCTGATTATGATTTGAACTACAAAACTACAGTTATGGAGCATTTCTTCTCCTAACTTTCGCCACAATCTTTCCATCCTTGACGCGATGAACTTGCTGGCAGCCACATTGCACTCTGGTCACTTGGCCTTGATGATATGGGGCTTTAGGACGTTGTCTAGTGTCTTGCCAGGATCCGCGTTCAACGATCGTGAGTTCTTTTGTTGACGTCAGCAGCGGCAAAATAGCTCAGCTAAAAGTGTAATCAACTAGAACGCGGCGGCCAATTCCAATTTTTGACTATCCAAGCGTCAGTCCGATTTTTCATGTGATAGATGCACCGCTAACCCTGTGTACAGACTGTTTCTCTCCAAGATTACTACTGCAGTTTGCGTCGCGTCTGATTTGGCCCCCAGGTCCAAAGGTGAAATAAAAGTGTAGCTCTTCAAGGATTACACTGATACGGGAGTCTTTGCAGTATTGTCCGTCCTTCGGCGTTACTTGTTGATGATTGCGTTGCCAGTACGCTTCTCTATCTTTCAGCGATTTGCATCTTCTTACAATGACTTTGTAGCTTGCTGTAGTCGTGACCTCGATCTATTGGAGTCTCATAATCTTCCTCCCTTCATTGATTGTGATGGGCGAACCTTCTAATACGGAGCCCACATCCTCTGATATGGCGCCCATAATGATAAGAATTCCCTTGGACATCGACCTTGTCCTACACTTGTCTCCTCTTTTGGCCCACTTGTTACAATTCTTTTTGCTGGAGCGGAAATATTCAAAAGAACAGGAAAATAAAGCACCGTTATTGGCAGCGCTTGCCGGGCTATGGTACGTTTCTTTCGCAGAATGGTGCGCGAGCTACAACAAAACATGTAAGTTAAACCTGATCAATCACTCTGTTTACCCAACTAACTTTGGAGATTCATAGTCGCATATCCTTTCTTGAATGTTCCGATTTGGGGAAGGTTGATGTGGTATGCCGGTGCGGTCCAAATTGCTATCTCAGCATTCCGTATAATCAATCGTCTGCACTCCGGATATCCGGCTCTTGCAAGTATATACGACAGCTCTAAACCAGGAGGGACTCACACTACAGGTTCGGATTCCAACCAAAAGGATCGTTGATCGATAAATCCTCTAGAAGACGTCTGTAAAAGAGTTGCCATCAGTGCTCAGAACGCACATGTTGAAGGACTTCGAAGGACTAGGCATTTTGGATAGTTTAAATCACGCTATGTTATTTTTTGACACTGCCCAAGAATGTTAATGTTGTATGATCTCACAGCATCCATATCACGATACATCCGGAATATATGTTGGTTGCAATGACATCATGATCGATGAAGTGTCTGGAGTAACAAATTGTCAATAAGCTTCCTTTGTATATCAACCTAAACCCAGTGTCCTCCCGGCTCCGAAAGTGACGTACCCTGAGAGCTATCTCCTTTTGCACTCGTAGATCTGTCCGCAGGTCAAGACAGATGTGTGCCTTGCCTTAATTGTATTTCAGTCGCAGTCTGTCAGCCGCGTGACCCGTGCTAGATCTCTGTTAAACAAACATGGCGTTCAATGTACCGATACGGTCAAACGTCTTCCACCTGTGCTCTAAATACAGTTACTGCGTGACACAAAGAGTCACCGTATAACATGTAGATTCATGTGTGAGGCGTGCGGTCACGCTTGCAAGCGATATTGTATTGATATGGACCGTCATTGACCTTGGAAGCGAGGGTGCCTCCTTCGTGATATACAGGATGCATTGTTCAATGCCTGACATTTCTCAAGCACACCACTACCTAATATATACGCTATTCATTGAGTAACCTTTCATTGGCTCTGAGGATTGGGTAAAGGGACAACGGTGGTCTCCCCATGACTGAATCGACGTAAACCAGTTCGAATGATGCGTAACCTTGACGGACAATTTGGATCTGGACATGCGATCTATATTACAGTCTTGTCTCAACAGTCTTGCTGCTGATCAAATAAAATTATTAGAGGACGCACGTCAGTATCTGTGGTCATCCAATCATTTTGATGAGTATGTCGTTGTTTTGCAGCCAAGAGTGGCAAAACGGCAGCTTTCCTCCGAAGCCATTAGCCAACATACTGAGGATAACGGCGCCGAATTAGAAGAGCTCATTCTGCTCACATAATGAATAGATTGAAAACCCTTGTCCTGGTGGTAAGTTCAGCATTTCCCCTTGAAGGGTGAAATGGTCTCCAGGTTTAGCCCCACACATGATCCTTCCAGAGTTTGGGGGAATAACAACTTCTACCCGGAGGTCATAAAGCTCAAAGAAATCGTTTGACGTATCGGAAGACATTGTAGGTCTCAAGGGATCGCGCAAGAAGTCCAAATGCGGAAATCGAGTCAAACGCGTCTGATGATCAGTGACGACATGTCCGAACAGCCGATTTTCTAAATTCTGAGATTTCAACCGTTATCTCGAGTCAGCAATTCTCTTTTTGTTCAACGAAAATCTATATTGTCGACTAGCTCTATCTATACTCTCATATGACGGACCAACCTACTAAACAGAAACTATGGGGAGGACGATTTACAGGAAAGACTGACCCTTTGTGAGTGCAGCATCCTGCAAGCGATAGATTGTACGCCTGATATTTTCTAACTTCAGGATGCATGAATTCAATCAATCGCTGCGGTATGATCAACGAATGCATGCTGCCGATATACGGGGCTCTATTGCCTATGCTAAAGCGCTTGCGCTTCAAAAAATCCTCACTGAGGAAGAGAGGGATAAGATGATAGAAGGACTGAAAAAGGTTGGAGAAGAATGGAAATCCGGAAATGTATGTGAAAAGCGTCTTTATCAAGGAGCATATATTGACTTTGTCAATGCAGTTCAAGCCACAGCCCGATGACGAGGACATCCACACTGCAAATGAAAGGAGGCTGAGCGAGCTTATTGGCACGCTTGGGGGCAAGTTACATACAGGTCGATCAAGGAATGACCAAGTTGCCACTGATATGCGATTATGGCTGTTGGACGAGGTCCGCGACATTGAAAGCTCGTTGAAGGGACTTATCAGAGTTATGGTGGAACGGGCTGATAAAGAGAAAGACTACCTCATGCCCGGATATACTCACTTGCAGGTTAGGCATATATTGCAATTGCATAGCCAGTTACTCACTTACATCGCATAGCGTGGACAACCCATCAGATGGTCGCATCTGCTTCTTTCTCATGCCACTTCGTTCAAGTACGACCTAGATCGCCTGAAGCAGCTGATCCCTAGGATTTCGGTCTTACCACTGGGTTGCGGTGCCCTGGCTGGGAATCCTTTCGTGGTGGATAGAGAGTTTCTTGCCAAGGAACTGGGATTCGATTCCATTGCCGAGAACAGTTTATGGGGTGTCGGTGATCGAGATTTCATAGTGGAATTCCTGATGTGGTCGACCTTGACTATGACCCATATCAGCAGAATGGCGGAAGACTTGATCATTTATTCCACTGCAGAGTTTGGATTTGTTACCCTAAGTGATGCATATAGGTGAGCTCCTCCGTTTTAGTCTGATACTCACAAAGACTAAATTGCTTGCAGCACGGGATCAAGTATCATGCCGCAAAAGAAAAATCCAGACTCCTTGGAGCTCCTTCGTGGAAAGACTGGAAGGATATTCGGTAACGTAAGCGCCAGTTTAAGCTCAACGGGGTCATAAATCTTACCCCGTTATCATAGATGGCCGGGTTCGTCGTAACGCTCAAAGGCCTGCCATCAACATACAATAAAGACTTGCAAGAGGACAAAGAGCCACTCTTTGATGCTGTTGAAAACGTATCTGCGTCTCTCAAGATCTCCGAGGGAGTTCTCGCGACCCTTGAGGTACATCCGGAGAAGATGCGTAAGGCGCTTACGATGGATATGCTAGCTACTGACTTGGCAGACTACTTGGTCCGCAAAGGGGTAAGCTAGTATTGGCACCTCATTTGATGTTCGGCTAACCCACTGATCCATTTTTCTCAGACTCCGTTCCGTGAAACTCATCACATCTCCGGTCGCGCAGTCGCCCTTGCGGAAAGTCGAAAGGTACAATTGGACGAATTGTCCCTCCAGGATTACCAGGGGTTGAGCGACAAGTTTGAGCAAGATATTCACAATGTATTCGATTTTGAGGCTAGCGTGGAGAGACGAGATGCGATTGGTGGAACAAGCCGCAGGATGGTGGAGCGTCAAGTTCAAGTTCTCCGTGCAGCTCTCGAGGCATGAGCTCTAGATGACATTGTTGAGACAATCAATAGCGACGTAGTTACCAATGTAGTTGTGATGTTGTGCAACTGAGAACAAAACGTGGAATGACGGGGATAACGGAATAAGGGCGAGATGGAGAGCATAACACCGCCTTGTTGGAAATCGCGCGACAATCTTTCTCCTTTCCTTCCTTCAGCGCCTTCCGTCCGTCAGCGCAGTTTTCATCCACAGCCACCACAAGGCCTGGTTATCTACTCCTCACCACATCTTCCCGTTTGCAACCCCTCTGTTTTCCGCCTCTCCTTTTTAATTTTTCCAACTCTTCAAAAAATCACCGAACAACATGGCAAGAGACAGGCTGGCAGCCATGAGGGTAATCCGTATTTCCTATCTCCGCATTGCATAATCTCATTTATCTTGTACATAGGCTCAACAAGGCAATGCTGGGTATCAGCAGCAATAGTGAGTTCATTTCAATCCAGTCTGCGGCTTTCACGGCCTCATCGGTCCTTTTGTAGTGACAACCCTTACCAACAACAACCCGAAACCTATGGTGATGGCGGAAGGGGATATACTGGCGACAATTATGCCATGAATCAATATGGTGGCAACGGTGGAGGCAATGACATGTCCGCCTTTTATGAAGAGGTAGATCCATCAATCTATATCCTGTATTTGCCACAGGACTGAGAAACGTCAATCGTAACAGATCTCTGCCATACAAGATCAGCTCCGTACCTTCAACGACAATGTTGCCCGTATTGGGGACCTACACTCTAGGTCATTGAACAACATCGACGACGTCGCTGCGCAAAACAATGCGGCACAGTTAGACGCCCTAGTCGAAGATACTCGTGCACTCAGTGGCGAACTCAAGAGGCGAATCAAGGATCTCGAGCGAAAAGGAGGAAGCGGTCGTGATGGGCAAATCAGAAAACAACAGGTACACGCAAGCTGTTATTCGGTTCCTGTACTGTCTCTAACACCAGGATGAAATCTTTCCAGACTGGTTTGGTGAAGTCAAAATTTGTCGAAGCTATTCAAAGCTACCAGGAGGTAGAGAAAAACTATCGGACCAAATACAAGGCCCGAATGGAGAGGCAATTCAAAATAGGTAAGCATACTCTCTTTTCAGACTGAATTGGTACCAACTCCTCTCTAGTCAAGCCCGATGCCACTCCGGAAGAAGTTCGTGCGGTCGTGAACGATGAACAAGGCGGCCAAATCTTTGCACAGGCAGTACGTAATATCGTCACCGAGTTTTGTTACTGTTACTCATTTATATCTTAATCCAGCTGATGAACTCGAACCGATACGGAGAGTCGAAAGCTGCCTACCGTGAAGTTCAAGAACGACACCAAGATATCAAGCGTATTGAGAAGACTCTTACAGAACTCGCACAGCTCTTCAATGATGTAAGAATCCACCTGGTATTGGTTACTGGATACCTTCTGACCCCATCCTTTAGATGAGTGTTCTGGTGGAGCAACAAGACGATACCATCAACACCATCGAAACACACGCACAACAAGTGAATGTTGATACTGAGGCAGGGTAAATACCACTTCACCATCATATGCGCTCTCTTGCTTACCGGTTTTATGTTACCTTTAGCCTCAAACATACTGAAGCTGCAGTAGTCTCTGCTCGCGCAGCGAGGAAAAAGAGATGGATCTGCTTCATCATTATACTCATTATCCTTATTATAGTTGGTGTCGTGGTTGGTGTCGTAGTATCCAACAACGTCAAGAAAACACAGTAATAGGCTCGAGTACTTACATAGCCTTCATCCTTTCTTTCTATCTTTTTGCTTTCTGCGCCATTATGGTCAAAATATCCCATCTATCACATTTCGGCTCACATGACTGGTCCAACGATTGTACACGTTTTCCCAGCTATTGCTTTCACTCCTTTTCCCCTTTCCTTTCTCTTCTAGCTAATCTGCGGTTAATATATCTACTCGCCTATTATGCGTCATTGAGGTGATTCGTGTATACTGCCATAGTGTTGTCTCGGTTTATGTTTGTGTAAAGGTACGTTTGTCGTTGAAACTCCGACGTTATGTATGAGACAAACATGGATCTCAGCCCTTGGTATGAGCTCACAGTCTGATTTCACCTGTTACAGGTTAGAGTGACCAGTACTTTCATCGGAATCTAATTGGGAGCCAAGGACATACATCTCAGGGGTCATGTCTGATGGCTCCGCCCCCTCCCCATGTCTGGAGTATTTGAAAAGGATCAATATTTCCACATGAATCCATCTCGCTTAATTTTTGCCAGCATTGCTCCCCCTTTCGAGCTCGTCATCCTAATATTCCAGTACTTTGATACCCAATCATATCGCTTTGGACGACGTTCTCCGCTGACTTGTATTTATCAAGATTGTGCCAAGACTTGATCCACCTGGAAGTCTGGGACCGGCCTCCTCTATTATTTGATTTCGCCATTCGCAGCCTCGCTTGTGCATTCAGCAGACGAACGCTCCAATAGAAACCCGTACCGGCTTATTGCGACCATCGTATTATTACCAAATCCTTGGCTTGTGGTGGGGAGGAGTACGCTACTTTGTGCTTCATCTTTTCCACGTTATTATTCATACTTTTCTTCCATCCATTCCTTTTTTTATCGTAGAGGATCTGGTATCAACACCTCGCCTTGGGTCTTGGTCAACGTCGAGATTTCAAGAACTCGACATTCACTACAGAACAGACGATCAAGTCTTCGTTGAATCGAGAAGAATTGGTGACACTTGCTGCGATCTTGTGTTGTCATCTGCTCGTACGACATTCCAGACTACCGACTTTTGTTTCAGGATCTTTTGATCATCACACTCTTTCATTCCTTTCCGTAAACCCAGTCCAACCACATCCTTCTTCCGACTCCCTCTTCTCTCTACTCTCTACTCCCGGTCTCCCTCGACCCCATCTCTCTTCCCTCCTCAACGCTAACATCTCCAAACTCAACATCATCAATGGAGTCAACCAACCCAGAAATACCATCTATACCAGACCTACCCCCCTCTCTTCCTGAAGACTTCGTTGGAAAGATCATCGCAATACCGACCGTCATATATTCTACAATTCCTGCAACTGAAACGGGTCTGGCCGGTTCACATGTGGTCCCTTCTAAAGGAGGCGTCCTCATATCGCCATCTATCCTCGACGGGATGGTCAGGCATGTTCCGAGCCAACAGGCGACATTTTCAACGGGCGAGGCCAACGCATACAGAGCACTGTTGGCGACGAATTGTCTCAGCCTGATAAGCTGCATAGTGGTACTGACGGCTTACTTGACCATGCTCTACAAGTACCCTCGAATCATGCAGAGACTTTCGTTACGGCTGTGTGCTTGTATGGCTGGCGCTGACTTGGTGCTTCACGTGAGTCTCGCCTCTCAACGAGATAATTGTTGATGCTGACGATGTGTGACGTCAATTCCTAGACTTCGAATCTCATCGGATACGGAAATCTGTCAACAGATGTAGGTGCCTCAGTCTTCTGATTTGTATCATCATATTCAGACATCATTGAATCAGGGATGGCTATGCGGTGTCTTTGGAGGTTTCCTGTTTGCAGCGTCTACAATGCTGTCACTTTTCTACACTTGTGCCATTGCTGTGAACTTCCAGCTGGTCTTTGTGTATGCAAAGCGTGCCAGGCAGTCAAGGGAGAAATATTTCCTTGGCATCCCGCCAGTGCTGGTGGCGTTGATATGTAAGAGATCTCTGACGTTTCAATGGATTGACGACTGAATCAGGCTTTGTTGATTACAGGTTTCCCGACGTTGTTCAGTTCCACGTATGGCTACGACGCTGAATTTGATTATTGTTGGTATTCAACGGAAGGCATGAGCGACGCCACGGTTGCCATGAAAATGCTGTGGTCTTATGGCATCTGGCATGTGATTTCCCCCCAACACAGCATACCGCAGATTTACTGATCAAGGCTGCGCTTCTAGGTGTTTCCTGGCAACGTTCTACCTCCTTATAGCATCGATAAGCATCATGTCTGCTCTTCACAACCCAGACACCGCATGTCTTCAAGTCTCAGCAACCGTTGATGGATTTGCTCATCCATCTCAGCAAGTTGATGTCATCAAAAGAAGGCACTCTGCTATCCGAAGATTGGGATATCGACTTTTGGGCTTTATCTTCATCCCACTCCTATGCATTGTCGTTGGAGTCGTTCTGGACTTGGTGGCCAAATCTGGGGTCAAAGTCTCGTCGACACTGGACTCAACATTTGAAGTGATTACGGGCCTCTCAGGATTCTTCAACAGCGTGCTGTTCTTCCTTGATCCAGCTGTGTTGGCGATTAGGGAATTCAGGTCTAGCTCCGGCTCCAGTTATGACGATCATGACTACAGCAAACCTAAATCGTCGACCTGGATGTGTTGGAGGAAGCCAGCGGTTGTGCATGAGGACGTGGAGAAGCGTACCATCTACGATGAGAGGGATGCATACGAAAGGAAGTTCAATGAATTGCAATCCGATATAGAGGACCTGTAACCACAATGTCGGACCTTTTTACTACTGCGATTATTCCTCTCCATGTCTTCATTTGGCGATTTCCTTACCTCTTTTCATCAACACCTGTTTTCCCTCGTTTCTTCATTGCAGTATCAGAGCATTTTCGGCATGGCTGAAAAAAAGGTTATTTCCCCACTCGAGCCTTTTTATCATTCGTTTGTACTATTTTTTATTGAGCAATTTGACTTTGTTTATCTGTGAGTGAATGCTTAGTGTACGATTTGGTCAAAATGGCCCTTCCGTTTTGGTGGTTTCAGGTTTGTCTCTTACAATCAGGGTACACACGCATTGTGTGGCTTTTTGGTGGTTGCCATGTGCGCCCTGCGTTTATCAGAAGCTGATGACAAACACCTTGAGCGCAAGAGACATGCTAAAGATGGGATCAAATTATGGTTCAAAGTAAGCAAGACTAACCTACTTGTCGCGCGGATTTTGATAAACTGAATTGGGGGTGGGAATCCACCAGAGGAAAAGGAAAATCCGTGAGGATACAAGGCCTTGTTGGATGAGCCTGGAACTGATAGGAAAGAGGAAAGGGGTTGAAATCCTTGTGGAGGCCACGCTTCAAGCGATAAGACGTACCTTAACCGAGGACTAAAGAAGGCCTTCCGGAAGGATCGAGAGCTGCACGATCTTTCGGGATTTCGCTCTCGACCGCTTTCGGCAACTCGGATGAGTACATCCGGAATATTTTTTGTGCAGCGGAATACACCTATTCCTTCTTCTGTTTCGGAGGAAGACAGTCGATCCCGCTGGAACGGGTGTGTCAGATCAATGGAGGAGAGGTGGCGATGCGTTTAGTCCACGGAGTCATCGGGAATTAAAGTCCGCGACGCGCAAGCGTCTACTTATAAAGCCTCACCTGAAAGCCAAACCTCCTCTCCTGCCAACACACCACATCCCCTTCCAGACTCAGTCAAGCTCCCTCCCTCAACTCGCCTACCTTTTTATCACTCAGGACTCTCTACCAAATGCCTTCCAAGAAGCGTTGCCAACTCACCCAGAACGAAACCCGCTGCAATCAAGCTGCACTTCGGCTGGTTGGAGAGTGCCCGCATTGTTCAAATCACTACTGTGGTCAGGTAAGTATCTAAGATGATCATACTCCTTGCTGAAGACGCTATGGCGTCGACAAAATCATTGGCTTTGGTCAACGTTGCAATTGGAGCTGACGAATCCCACCCCTTTTCATAGCATCGACTACCAGAACAACACGCATGTAGTAAACTGCAGGATTGCAAAACACAAGCATTCGAGCAGAATAAAGAGAAGCTGATGCAGGAGCGAACCGTCAGCTCAAAGATGGTCACCGTATGAGGGTGGAGCTGGTATGTACACGTAACTTGATTAGGAATTTTGGCGGAATTTCTCACTATATTATGTATCTCTAGATTGCATATCAGCGCGTGGCCTTCCCTCGCCTTGCTCCCTTTGGAAAAGGTGGCTTGCCGCCGACACACACCTCTTGTCGCCGTCTCTCCCTTTATCCTTATCTATCCTCCCAACTCCTTGCATTCAAACATTAGCACCGAGCTACACGTCTGACATCGCATTTCTCAATAGAACTGAACCTTTTCCCCGGCTCCGTTTTTACAAACAGACCTTAACATACCCCACTTACCCACACAACCGCTAATGTTTATGGTGCCCTGTACCATTCACCCCGTCGTTTCAATTGTCAAATGTTTTTATCGCTCTGAACTTGACCACAACTGTGTATCCTTTGTTCTTTTCTTTGTTTCTACTGGGCATGGCGAATCGGACGATGTTCGAAAACCATTAGTCGTGCTGGTTCAAATTACTATAAGGTCGTAAATGGCATGCTCCGCCCCACGTCGAAAATCCCCATGAACTAAAGACAGTGCATCGCTGCAACCCCACACAAATAATTGTTAAATAAAATCTCCTCGGAGAGCGACGACCGACCGACGTTTGACCGTTTTAGCACGTTGGACATGTCGTTAGCTCAGCCTGGCATCCCAACTGCGCCCAGACGCCACATAAGGAGGCGTGAAAGTCTTTAATTCACATGCAAATTCACGCCCCTCTTGGTCGCTTGCGATATTGACCGGTCTCAACAACCTATGTCTTTGTAAGTTTCCAGATTCACTCCTAAAACCACCATCTCCTACCATGGCCGACAGACTTCAGCAAATCGTTTCTCATATTTCATCATCTAATAGCCTTTCAAACGGTTCATCCCGCGTAAGCGCAGGTCAGTCGATTTCGCCCGTTGTTTCCGATGCCGTTTTCAACCGTGTTAAGTTCTCTCGGCATTTTGGGATGATTGGCTGTTCCACTTTTGTTTTCCCTATAATCCGACGTTGAACTAACAATGACTACTGCAGAAATGTGGCAGCAGGTGCCTTTGGCTCCACCAGATAGGTGAGACCCATATGAAACAGATCTCGTTTCATATTGGTCTGAGTGGCTTACAACCCTGACTTTCCGTACGCTAGTATCTTCAAGCTTACGGCTGCATACAAAGCCGACACCTATCCTCGAAAGGTCAATCTAGGCGTTGGTGCATACAGGGACGATGATAATAAACCATGGGTGCTCCCAGTGATCAAAAAGGTCGCGTCTTTTGAGCCGTGTTCAGGAAACGAATATACCTAACTTGGTTTTATGTGAAGGCTACTGAGATCTTGCTTAATGATCCCAACTTGGATCACGAATATCTCCCAATCACCGGATTGCCCGAGTTTACGTCTGCTGCAGCAAAACTTATCCTTGGCTCTGAATCCGCGTCGGTGCAAGAGGGACGAGCAGTCAGGTGAGTTGCCAGTTTGATGACTCAAAGTGAGCCACATGGGTTTCCCAACCCGCCCTTGCCCCTAGTGTGCAAACGATATCAGGAACTGGGGCAAATCATCTTGGCGCACTTTTCCTCAGCAAGTTCTATAAATGGAATGGTCAACCGATCATTTACTTGAGCAATCCAACTTGGGGTGCGTCCTGAATGTATTCTATACTTCCAAAAACGACCTGACGCTCACTTTTTGCTTCTATTCCCTTAGCGAATCATCATGCAATTTTCAAGAATGTGGGGATAACGCCGGTTGACTATCCATACTATGATCCCAAGACCATTGGTTTGGATTTCACTGGTTTCTTGCAATCCATACGCGACGCAGTCCCAGGATCAGTCTTTCTCCTTCATGCTTGTGCTCATAATCCAACTGGTGTTGATCCTACGCCCGAACAGTGGG
Source organism: Tulasnella sp. 418 (assembly GCA_019632295.1). Taxonomy (NCBI): domain Eukaryota; kingdom Fungi; phylum Basidiomycota; class Agaricomycetes; order Cantharellales; family Tulasnellaceae; genus Tulasnella; species Tulasnella sp. 418. The sequence continues at coordinate 76,246 of WSTZ01000012.1, read as the reverse complement.
AGGAAGTTGCCACCGCTTTCTTGGAGAAGGGGCACTATGCCTTTTTCGATTGTGCGTACCAAGGGTTCGCAAGCGGTGATCTGGACAGGGATGCCTCCGCTGTGAGATATTTCGAACAAAGAGGCGTTCCTTTACTAGTCTGTCAGGTGTGTTCATTTATGGTCAGAATTCCTTGCGAATTAGGTAAAGCTGATACGTTGTTTTGGTCTAATAGAGTTTCGCAAAGAATGCGGGTCTATATGGAGAACGTGTTGGCGCCCTTCACGTCGTGGGCAGCAACCAAGAAGAAGCTAATAGAGTGAGAAGTCAACTCTCCGTGCTTCAAAGAAGCGAAATAAGCAATCCTCCTTCACATGGGGCGCGTTTGGTGAGTCTAGAAGTGATTTCCAAACATGGCTAGCAGCGCTCTAAATTGTGGATTTGCACACTCAAAAAAGATTGCCCTCATCCTAAACAATCCAGACCTCTTCGAGGAGTGGAAGAGAGACATCAAGACCATGGCTTACAGGATTATTGACATGCGTGAGAAGCTTAGAGACATCCTCGTCAACGAGCTCAAGACTCCAGGTAACTGGGATCATATCACCTCCCAGATTGGAATGTTCAGGTTTGTACATCGTTGCTTTCCACCGCGTCCCTTCGTCTTTGAACGCGAGGAATCGATGCTAATTTTCTTTACTCTGCAGTTTCACCGGAATCAACCCGACCCAATCTCAAGCCATGATAGAAAAGGCACATATCTATCTTACCGCCAATGGTCGAATTTCCATGGCAGGATTAAACTCGAAGAATTTGCGTTATGTTGCAGACTCCCTAGATAAGGTTGTGCGGGGAGAACTCTAAACAGCCACGTTATCAGGACTACAGCCGCTTGATCTACGCACTGTGTGATCATATGGCTGACTTAATACTTGTAATAGTCTTTTCCAAGGACACATGTAATCTCCCCAAAATGAACATGTAGGATTTGTCACACGTATGATGCTTGCATGATGAAACATACTAAGTCGTGTTCAGAGTAACATATGATAATAGCAGGGTATATCGATACAAGCCACTAATGTCCTTCATCAGTTATTCACGTGTTTAGCCAGAATGGGGCTTGAGGTCATTCTGAGCGTATCTCAATACTATGGAATAAGAATATCAGCACATGTCCGACTTTTCGCGAAACAGGTGACTAACCTTCAGAACTTTAATGGAAAAAGAAGAGGCACGAATTGAGGTTTGGTCAGTGATCTTCGTAATATTCGATGACAAACTAGAAGCTTCTCTTACTTATGTATAGAGCGTGCTGTGATAAGAGAGTGTGTGTCAGTGATTAAAACTCGTGAACATTGATGACGTCAACTTACAATGATACCCGGAATGTATCCCACTGCGGCGAGGGAAGCGATTAACAGTTGGCTTAATCACCGATTTAGACCGAAAGACTCACGAATAGTCAAGAGTACGTTGATGCAGAAGTCTGCACCACACCCTCGCTCGAAGAATACACCGAGAGGTGGGAGGACGACTGGTGAAATCAAGTTGACTTTAGTCATTGCATCTTGCGATGGCTCAATAAATTAACTCACTGGCAAGGATAATCTTGCAGATATCTGAAGCGGTGAAAGCCATTGTGATTGTGGTTTTGCGAGTGTGACTGGTGGATTAGAGGGGATGTGTGAGAGCAAGCAAATTGCAGCCACACAGCGAATTTAAGCAACAGTGAGACCCACGAGATCTCAAAAATAGTTTCAGAAAAATGCTCACCGATGAGGGTGTGTGAGTGTGAGATGAGACAATGTTGAGATTGGAGCAAGCGTTGGTCCACTTATAAACGTGTCCGTGCAATCGTGTGCGTCATAGGCTAGGCACGGTCAGGGTACTCCTATTGCCGAATAAACGGCACGCCACTCGCGCCGCAGCTAAAATCATACCACCAAGAACAAAACATCGCTTCCCGCTACTTCCTATGACTGAAACTGATATCACTGCCGTGGAGCTATCTTATGGCGCGGAACCATTACACAAAGTCGACATCTACTATGTCGCAGATGTGGTTCGCGCAGCATCAGGGAATGAAGCCCGACCACCGCTCCTAGTTTTCATTCACGGCGGTGCATGGAGAAGGCATGTTTGATCATGAGAAACTTTGCTTGCCAAGGACGCTGCGTAGTCTAACATTTTCGATATGGAATTTCCAGTGGTGACAAATCCGAATACCCGTCGATGGCTAAGCGATTGGTTCACATAACTGGCTGCACCGTGGCTGTCGCCAATTATCGTTTGTCGCCTCGTCAGCCAACGCCTGAGAATTATCTCCATCACCCAAGCCACGCGCGCGATGTAGCAGATGCTCTAGAATATCTCGTTAGCATGAAGAGATTACCGGCGGATGACTCAATTGTGCCTTTCGACAATTCAAGGGTGTTCCTTGCTGGTCACTCTTGCGGTGCACATATACTCTGCTCTCTATTCCTTAAACCTCAATTGTCGGACCTCACTATAGAACTTTCGAACTCGCTACTTTCAAGTGTGAAGGGTATCGTAATCACTGAGGGTATATACGACGTGGATTGTGAGCAGTTTCAATCCACCAGTTCTTACCTGGGCGACTCATCACATTTGCCGCAGTACTCTTGGCAACTTTCCCGACGTACATCGACTTCATCCAGGGCGCGTTCGGGGAGAAACCCAGCTACACCGAGCTGTCACCGACTGCTTATACGCAGAAAGAGCGCACGGGGCATATTCATTGGCTGGTCATACAGTCGCCTGGCGACACACTCATTGATATGGCCCAAGCGACCGCAGTCTACACTGCTCTGGTAGGCGCAGTAGGGGAAGAAAGAGTATCGAAGGACGTATCGACCTTGACACAAAACCACTTTGAATTGCTTCATACGGACGAGTTTGCCAAAATATTGGCTCAATTTATTGCTACATTACGGTAATTTGTGATTTGATCTTCAAAGTATTGAATGACATGTGCAATAACATCATTTGAGCGAGCTGAAGGAATCATCCAGCGCCTTAACTGCTCGAAGACAATCGTGGAATGTGCAATATAAAGGTATAGGCGCTAATCTGATGACATCCGGGTTTCGTTCGTCACCAATGACACCTCGGCGAATCATTCCTTCAAAGATTTGTGGCATGATACCTTTGGGCCGGAACAGCAAAGATAACTGCGCACCCCTTGAACCCAGTTCTGAGGGTGTGATAATAGTGAAACAATGTTTCTTCGTCTCGGAGAGTTCTTCCGATTTGACATAGTTAGGGGATGCATGCAATAATGCTTCAAGATATGCAGTCAGAGCCTCCGACTTCAATCGTATCGGTCCCATACCACCTGCAGCCTCGAATATTTGGAGACTGCCGAGTAATGTCACAACATTAAGCGCGGATGGATTTGATTGTTGAAAACCCTGAGCTCCGGGTATCGGTAAGAAGGTCGGCGGCATTTCAAATCGAGTTGCTTCATCATGACCCCACCAACCAGCAAGCCTAAAGTTACAAGTATGATAAGAAAGTTCCAGCAAAGGGTAAAATGAAAGAACGCACATCGGCTTTTTAGCTTCTGTCCATCGCTTGTTGATAAAGAGCCCTCCGATTCCCCCGGGTCCGGAATTCAGGTACTTATATGTGCACCAAACTGCGAAATCCACGCCCCACGCATTAAGTCGTAAAGGAACATTACCGACCGCATGTGCGAGATCCCATCCGCAAATACAGTTCTGTGTTCGATCGGCGGCGTCAATATAATAAAGGCAAGGCGATGAATAAAGTCAAAAGTCACCTGCTCCTTGGCAGCCCTTGTAATTGATGCCATCGGGAATAATTGTCCAGTATAATATTGTATTCCACTGAATAGGACCAGTGCAATACTCGGTCCTTGATCTTTGATTACGGTTAAGATATCTTCTTCCCTGAGAGTAAACTCCCCTTCACGAGGTTTCATCTCAATGATAGCATCCTTCGGATCGAAGCCGTGGAGTTGAACCTGAGAAGCAAAAGCATACTGTTGAAAATGGAGATTTCAGTTAGATAACAAGTATCTTGATATAATTCCTAAATAGGGAACAATGGAACCCAACACACTCACTTGGTCCGACGGAAAAGCATGATATTCACAGAGAATTTTGTACTTGTTTTGGGTGGGTTTATAGAAGCTTGTCATCATAAGATGTAAATTCGCTGTCAACGTGCCCATACAAGCCACTTCGGTTTCCTCCGCACCTGTTAGGGATAACGTTGGTGAGAAATCATGATAAAGGGGCTATGAGAAAGGCGTCCTACCGACGATAGATGCCATGATACGGGTAGCTTTGTGCGCTATTGTCATCCAATTACGATCATGCGGATGAGCAAAATGGCCATTGACGCCACTAATTCGGATTTTATGTGAGACGTAAGATGAAACGAGACAGCAAGTAAGATTATCACTCACGTCGAAGCCCACACGGCAAGCTCTTCTTCTAACAACTCCTTCGAGCGTTTCGCTAGGGGTCCTAATGAGTTGCCGACAAAATAGGTGCAAGCTGCATCCTCTAAAATGGAAATGTCAGATGAAAAGACGTGACTATGGGGTTTGTAATAACTGACGAAGAGCACTCTCCGCTTCAGTTGCCTTAATCCCTTTGTGTGTTGGTAACAGGAAATCCTCGCGAAATTTCCGCAGCGGATCGTAACTGTCCAGTTGTGTGGCAACCCGAGAGTCGGCGATGTTGTCTTTCTCAGTCAAAACCTTTTCTCCGATGAGCTTGTTAATCGTCGATACAGTTGCTGCTGTGGACATTTTGAGCGTGGTAGTGGTGAACAACGAGTAGTATAGTATGCAACCGGATCAAGAAACGTCCTTCATCCATGCTTGTCGCGAGGCGCACGGAACGGATCTTGCGGTCCCCATCGGGACAGTCGACAGATTAACTTAAACAAACAATGTTTGTTAAAATCATTCACGGAATGAGTCCCGAGTGGTGGTGAGACAACGACCGACTCTTGCCGATGGCACCGCTGAATGGGGATTACCATGACACATATGTGCTGCGCAGTAAAAGCAACGGATCTCTCACATTCGGCACTTGCACCCAACTGATCAGCTGAGTACTTGGAATGAACTCGACCTCATCGGATTGTTCTTCTTCACAATCAACATGTTCAACCCCACTTACCACGCCAGGTGGAGGGTTCTACGATTTCACGTATGTAATTTTATGTTCTCAGGAAACTTTCATTTCCCTTAATCGACAACCACCTCACTCACTCTGCACAGACAACACAAACGCGCGATCGTTGTAGGTGCTGGTCCAGTAGGATGTCTAGCAGCACTATCCCTTGCCGATATGGGGTGGTCGGTAGATATGTATGAAGGACGAAATGGCAGGTCTTCACGGTGTCTGCAACCCGACGGCATTTAACAAGGGTCCATCTAGATTTACGACTTGCATCTGAGAAGGCGCAGACGGCTCAGAGGTCGATTAATTTAGCAATATCTTCTCGTGGTATTCTTGCGCTGCACGCTGTGGATCCATCCATGGCCTCCAGGTTCCTTGAGACGGCCATCCCGATGAAAGGCCGCATGATTCACGACGAAAATGGAAAATTAGACAGTCAATTATATGACCCACGCGGACAAGTGAGTAATGAACCATTCCTTGAAATGAACACCAGATTCACCGTTGGACTGCGTAGCAATCTATCTATTCTGTAGAGCGAAGCATGTTGAATGAACAGCTTCTGGATGCGGCATCATCGAATCCTAATATCCGTATATTCTTTCAACACAAACTGGTCACCGTAGATTTCGAGAAACGAGCCGCTTCATTCTCGCGACCTGCTTCTTATGATGGATTCAACGTCAACGTCCCATTTGACTTTATTGTGGGAGCAGACGGAAGTTATTCCAATGTACGCCGACAATTGATGAGAATTGTGAAGTAAGTAACAATCAATTGGACCGTCAGGCCGCGTCCTAACGGCCTCGTTAGCATGGACTACACACAGGAATATATCCCGCATCAATACGTAGAATTGAGGATGCCACCCGGGCCCACAATCAACGGCGCCACAACTTTCCTCCTTGATCCCAATCATCTTCACATCTGGCCACGACATTCCTTCATGCTCATAGCTCTACCAAATAGGGTATGTCTGTTCCCCCAACATGACCCGATGAGCAATGCCCTGATGGGGATATCCAGGATAGGTCATTCACGTGTACCCTGTTTGCACCGACCGCCGATCTAGCTCGACTTAACACTCCCGAGAGCGTCAGCACTTGGTTCGCACATCACTTCCCGGATGCACTGAAGTTGATTGGAGAGGAGACGCTTGTTCGCGACGTTTTGACGAATCCTAGGGGTTCGTTGATGTCTGTCAAGGTAAGGTCTGGTATTTCAACGGAGCCTGGCTGCAGCATTGCCTGATCCACCCTCAATAGGCCAATCCCTACCATTACAAGGACAGAGCGATCATTATAGGAGATGCTGCACATGCAATGGTTCCATTCTATGGTCAGGGTTTGAATTGTGGATTGGAGGATGTACGAGTATTGCAGAACATCTTGACCAGGAACTCCGTAATGGGGCACCGAGACAAACCAGCTGACAACGAGCAGGAAGACATGCATCTTGCCAGTGCCTTGGAAGAGTACTCTAGGACTCGTCATGAGGACCTAGTTGCTATCAGTCAGTTGGCCATGAAGAATTAGTAAGCCTATTCCCTATACTTGGTATTAGTTTTAGATGATCAGATGAGAACTAATTGGAATTGTATTCACTATTAAAGCACTGAAATGCGACATGATGTGACGACACCGCTTTATCGCCTCCACCGTGTCCTGGACGGCTGGTTGACTTCCTTAACCCCGCACGTGCCGTTCGACTCGTTGGCTCCAGTTCTCTCTCGTGTGACATATCCCCCAGGCGCAGCTCGTGGTTGGATACCTCTATACACAATGGTGACTTTTCGACCGGACATCAACTACGCCACAGTTCAAGCACGAGCCGAACGGCAGACTCGGGTACTTAGGAACTCGATGTGGACGCTCACCGGGGTGGCTGTAGCCGGAGGGATAGTTGGTGGCCGATTATTGTTTCGAATGTTGAGATCTTAATTATGCGGGCCAATGGGAAAGACGTGGAATGTTGTGTATCCATTAGCATGGCAGCGCCAGGGGTACGGGTGCACAAAAGGTATACCTTCAAGTGAGCTGACGGCGGTGAGAAAGAGAAGACTGAATTGTACTCACTATGAGGTCAAAGTCGGAAGGACTATTATTGTTGAGAACCTAATGTCATGCAAACTCCTTCGAGAAAACCAAGTTTAGGGGCTTGACGAGAATGGCAGAGCAGTTTATTAACAGAGTCGCCATGCGTCTCACGAAGTGTCAGGAACCACCAAAACAAGAACGAGTTGCTTGATCATAAACAAGTTGCTGCTCGATTTGAGAGATGGGATAGGATGTCCAAAATAATAAAGAGCGTGTCAAGAGAAGGAGAGATCGAGATAAAGAGGACAAAAGAATGGAGTTTAGTCCTTAGCAAGGGTGGAATAGACGGAAACTCCGCCGAGGTAGAATTGGCTATATGGAAGCCATAGCCATGGAGCTGAGTGGACATGACACTTGGAAAAATAACACGAGACAGAATAACGACGTGATAGCATGGAAAATCAACAACATGAAACAAGACCTGGAAACTCATGGCGAAAGGACCGTTTGCACGACCTGTTTCGCGTACTTGAGGGCACTTGAGAAATTGGGGGGTATTCAAGAGGAAGGTGATGAAGTCTTTTTTGGACGTCCTCTCTTCTTGACGATCCCTTCGGCGGCGGGGTCCTCCAAAGGCCTAGGTTCTATATGGCCAAATGGTAAGCGAATCCAGAAGCGAATAGAAACGAATGAAATGAACGCACTCCTCGGTCTCCCCCTGGGCCGCTTGGGCATGGCAGCCTTTGCAGCTTGGGCAGCTAATTCTTCTGGTGAGCGAGGCTGAATTTGGAAAATTACGTTGGTCAAACTATTATCTTAGCCGACTACCACACGTTCTACTACGAACCTTGGGTGGCCTTCCTCGTTTCTTGGGGACAGGAGGTGTAGCATCGGTGACTCCTGTACCATTGGGATCGAGTTTCTGCTTCTTGGCCTTGTTGGTGCTCCCTTTCGGTCGACCCCTTGGTCTCTTAACTGGAGCGGCGTCTTGTTGACTACCTATATCGGTAACGGGATCGGGTCGATCAGAATATGCAAACGTAACCGGAGTAAATGAAGGAGTAAGGGAGCGAAGGGACTGACCATGTTGTGGACTCCCCAATTCACCTTCAACTTGGTCCTCGTCCTCATCCCCAACGACATGGTGAGCAACGGCAATAGGCTCGTCTTCACCGCTTTCGTCGTTGTCCTCGGACCTTTGTCGCTTAGGCATTATTGCAATCGGCCAGTGAGAGAAAGTGGTGAGGCCACAAGAGAGTGGTAATAAGATGATTGTCACCAGTCAAAGGCTACGACTGAATACAGGTCGATGGTAGAGGACAGAATACCCCCGCCTTTTTCAGAACGGGATCTGGTTCAACAAGGGCCTTGTTCTGGACACGAAAACCGGGAGATCTGCGTGTGAGTGGGTACTGGGAAAAGCTGGGAGCAAAAGAATCGTGAATTTCGGAGGTTTACATATGTTGCTTTGACTTCCATATGCGCATCCTGTCGAATGGGGTGCCCTTAAGCCGCCTTGAGAAATGAGAGGACGAAAAGGAGAATGAACGTTTTCTGGTACATTTTACTTTGAAATTCAGATTCGAGTTCGCAGCCCGGGATCTTGCGCAGTGCGTCGTTTATTTGGGCTAATTTGCGTCTCAATCTGTCCCTTTGCCAATTTCCGTCCCCTTTGCACAAGTGCTTTTTAGCCCTCAATGGTGTCCAATTGCTGATAAAAACATGAATAAATCTTTCTCCATCTACATCCAAAAGCTTGCGTTCAAAACAGTCTACCCAGGGCATATTCAAATGGTCGGCGGCGGTCGGCACTCGTACCATCTCCTCTTTTCCTCTGCGAATTGGACGACTCTCCATCGTCGCCGGATCCCTTTTCTCGTCGTGAACCTCGCTACTAAACAAATTATATTTTGTCTCCAATGCAACCATAGGTCCGGACTCCCGACATTCCAGATTACATGGAACACCAGGAAACGGGAAAATTGCACCCTCGTCGCGCGACCCGACTTCCGGGCCCCTTTCCCCTTTTTGGAGCAACCCATCTGCATTGACAATCTCGCTCGGGCGCCTCATTCCTGTGGCCGCACGCGATGACGTCCCTGGCCACATGGTCGGAGGTTCACTTGTATTCATATGGCGGCCTTGAACATCAGCATGTTAGCATGATAACGGTGGCTCGCAAAAGGGTTCATGACGTACTTAATCATTTCTAATTTGGGGTAGAATACTATTTGGCAATTGATTCCGTAGGGTTTAAGCATCTTTTGTCTTCGTTCTTGGTAATAAAGACCCTCAGTAATTCGTTCCTCGACAGCCTTATAGCGCCACACAGTTCGGTTCTCGTTCTCCAGACTGTCGATCTTCCGCCGAGTTGCTTGTGATATGTTTACGCGCAGATCGTTCCTGTACGTGTGAATCTGCCAATTGTCGACGCGGCGTTATCCTCTACAATCATATCTCCGCCGCTCAGGAACGCCACGTCCTCTCCTCCACCACGACCTCACACTTTCCGTGCTTTCTAGGCATCCAACGAACCATGCTGGGTCCCATCTTGACGCTGGCGTTATTGTTCGCTGGCGACGTTCAAGGTCGAATACGATACTCGTCTATACCAGAAGACACTTTTGCGTTTCCAAAACTTCGTGTCAATTTCCTGAATAACATCCCACTGGCTTCCGACACAGCCGAAAAGTGGCTATCAGAAGGCTTAAAGGGAGGTGTTATGGAGTTTCTCGGAGATGAGGCATCCAAGTATCTTCAAGATTGGCCTCAAATAGATGATGGGGCCGGTGACTCTGGACAGGTGGGGACCCATTCGACTTTTTGGAGTATTGAATCACCAACTCTTTTGCTTGCCAGAAAGGACATGAGCCAAGGCTAAAGCGTATGCGTTTTGGTCGCGAACGTTCATTTGCTTGTTTGATCCCGCCGGCTTCCCCAGAGACTCACAACCCGGAGCTCGACGCTTCTGCTCCCGAACAATCAGTGGACCCACTAAAAAGCTGGGCTCTGCTTCAGCCTCTCACTGATACTTGTCTTTACGTGAGTTCCTTTTGTTCTACCCTTGTGAATTGAAATTATCCACGAGGAAAGGGCTGAGAACAATTAACCTTTGCGTGCAGCATAAGCAGGGATGGTTCACGTATGCATATTGTCATAATTCATACGTACGTCAGTTTAAGGAGATAGAATCAAATCAACCGCATTCTCCAGGTTCGTATTTAATACTCGCTCTTATCAGTTGTTCACATCCCCAACCTTTTTTTTTTCGTTGTTGTTGCTAGGCGGCCGAATACCGAAGGAAGATACAGACTATGAAGCTTATATCCTGGGACGAGCACCTGAACTGATTGGCCACGGCGATGGAGAGTTGGCGCTTCGAAATGACCGCCACCGACATGCCGATGCTTTGCAATTAGCGCAAGGTCGAGACCAGCGCTATCTCACGTCAAAGGTTCGTGAATGTTGAACCTTTTCTCCCCTCCGGTGTTCAGTTGTCAACGGGTGGCAAATCTTTATAGTGGTTGGACGGGACTGTTTGTGACAAGACAGGCCGACCTAGGGAAATCGAGATTCAAGTACGTGAACCCGAGGCGCATATTCGTTTTACCCTTTATGAACTAGTGGCCGATCACCGCCCTTTCATTATTTTAGTTCCATTGTGGTATGACCACCACCGACGCCATCCAGTTCATCAAGGAAACAAGTTTATGCAAATACTTACTCGTCATTCATTCGCCTCGCCTTTGCGGCGAACCGGGTTTCAAATCATCTCGGGAATTTCAAGTTGCGGCTCCCATTCAATGTCGAGAAATACTCAAGGAAGAAGGTCTTCTCGGTAAAGGTGAGACTCTCCCTCGATTGCGAAAAGGTATACAAGGTCACCGTCATTGTTTTTTTTCTAGGCACGACGCAAGAGGTACAAACGGGGAATGACCAGACACCTTACCCTCCTCAAACACACCTTCGTAACCCGGCTCATCTTCCGAACCTCGCCGCTCAACAAGCTAAAAAGGCGACTGTCAAGGCTGAAAAGATTAACCTTCCCTCTCCAGGAGATAAGAGTAAACACGCCGAGAGTGTTGAAAAGATTATAACACAGTTGATCGCCGAACAATGGGATGCTCTAGGTGGGGGCGGAGAACTCAGATTCGATGAAGACGGCGGGCTCACCATCAAGGGCGATAATGGTAATGATTTTGTGGTACAACTTCTCGACTTGGATGGCGATGAGGGACTCGGAGGAGATCGACAGGAAATCCTTGAGAGACTGCAGAAATCATTGAACCAGTTCAGACGTGACGAGCACGAGGACGACAAGAAAAACAAAAAGAAACAGAAGGGTAAAGCTCCACCACCACCACAGCAAGACAACAATGCTCGAGAGGGTCGTAATAATGACCGCGAGGAGGATTGGGGTGATGATTGGGAACTTTGAGCGGGACGCTGATTGTAGCTACATTTGTCGAATTTACATGTCTTGATCTTTTGTAGTATGTCATTAAGACGTACATCTTTCTTGAAACCACGGCGTTCCCATCCATTGAGACACAATTCAGTTCGGTTCAATGAATTGGTTAAATTGCTTTGCTCCAAGAAATTCCCCGCATAGACATCATTGCAAATTACAAGATTCCTCGTTTCACGCGGATCACTACTCTGAAACAAATTGTCATCACCGTCACGTTTTATTTGAATTTTTTTTTGTCGATATCCGATCAGTAGTGCGGAGGTAAGAAATACACGGAGACTTATTATAAGATCATGATGAAAAAAAAAAGGGGAATCAAAGCTTCCGTAGCTGAAGAAAAAAAAACAATGTTACACAGAAAAAACTCAAGTAGCGTGCTGACAAAAAATGTCCGTTACGGTTTGGCCGCCACGGCACACCGAAACCGGAAAAAGATTGTTAAAATGAATGCGTGTAGAACAGAGAGCGAATGCGTGAACGATTTGTCGTGAAGTCTAGGGTCAAAAAAAAAGGGTGAGGCAAATGATGCTCTTTATCACAGTGCAAAAGACCATGAATTAAGCCCAACATTCTGCCTTGAACGTGATTAATTAAAGGAGAGAACGAAGAACTAGGAGGGTGAAAGGAGATATATATCGTGAGGCAGAGAGAGGACTGTCAGACGGCAGCCTTCCTAGTAAAGGCTGAATTTGTCCAGCAAGCGCCTGGCAGAGGGAGGGAGAAACGTGACAAAAGAAAACCAGAAATTTGATAAGAGGAATTAAGCGATAACGACATTGAAGTGGAACCAGATGAGCAGAGTGGATACCTCGATTCTTTCGCTAGAAGTGGAACCTTCTCTTGCTCGGCTTCTCTTCAACGGCAACCTTCATGTGCACATGGGTTGGGGATACACCAGCACGAGAGCATGGAACGATATTCTTTAACCACGAGTCACCATCATCCTCTTCTTCCTCATCATCATCCCCTTCCTTCTCTTCTTCACCAGGAGGAGTATTCAATCCACCTCCGCATTCGGCACCTCCACATTGACATACCAAGCCACCTGCTTTGCCTTTTCCTTTGAGCAAATCACTGATGGTCCATCTCGCAGAAGGCTCGATGTACATCATCTTTCGAATAGCACCACGAGTTTCTCTTGGGAGAAGACGGAAGATGGATTCTGCTCCTCCAGCATTGAAAGTAGCGACGGAAGCGATACTATCAGAACGACCTCTTCGTGCAGCGGCTCTAGGACGAGCAGGAGATGCTGTGGGCACGGGAACAGTAGCTGCTTGCTTTGGTGGTTCAGGTTGCTTGTTCTCTGGCTTCTCCTCAGGTGCGTGATTTTCAGGAGTAGAGGTTGTAATAACACCTTCATAATCCTTGACCTTGACTCCATTGGCAACGGCAGCAGCCACAACAGTGGGAGTTTCACTCTCACGATGATGTGGGACTGTTTCCACTTTAGCTCCTGCGCTATTGGCAGCCTTCAATGTGGATACCGGAGAAGTGGTCACCATTCCAAATCTTGATTGTATGGGAGAGGCAGGTAATGACTCGGTGCTCGCAGCAGGTCTGGGCATCTGGAGTACACTGGGGTCCATCTCCTTCAACGCATGCTTGTCAGCATGAGTAAGCGGCGCAGGTTCCGCACACAGCGCACTGCCGTGCATAATCGGTAGCGTAGTCGTAGAAGTCGAAGGAACGTGTGTACCGTCATCCAAAGTAGTGACCGAAATGCCGGCTTTGAATTTATCCTTGGCTTTGGAGAGAGAAGAAGAATCCGAAGATGCTCCGTTGGTGGCGCCGCCGTCCCGCGAGGATGAAGAAAGTTCCGCAGTGGTGGCATCGGTGACAGATTGCATTGTATCGGGCAAACTGGAAGAATCGCAGGAAGATGAAGAGGTGTCGTGAGTGCATATACTGTCTAATGTTGAGCCGTCTGTGCTGTGGATCATTAATGGAGAAGACGTCATGGCCAACTGCGGCATTCCAGCGATTGCTTGAGCGGCCACCGATGATTTGATGGATGGCGTGGAAGATTCGGCACTATTAGACCTGACAGGGGAAGCCGTTGATAATCGGTTTGCGTCATTGGGTTTCATTCCTACTCCATTCAAATCTCCGACAGAGGTGGCGCTCGGAGATTTCAACTTTTTGGACTCCTTAACCTTTGGTTTAACGCTCAAATCGGGATGAGCATGAACGAATCCACGATAGCTGGCGTCCTGCTTGGGATCTGGAATCTTCCAGGGGAATCTCCGTAATACCATACACATGAAGATGACGGCAACGCTCCAAACATCGGTCTTGCGAGGATCGTAAGTCTCTTGGGAGAGGACTTCTGGAGCCAGGTAAGGATCTGAGCCGACTACACCGGTGGCCATGATGGGAGCCTTGCCGGGATAATGGAAGACAGTGGCGGTGCCAAAGTCGATGAGCTTGACGACGTTGTCGGATGTCATGACGCAGTTGTCCAACTTGAGGTCTCGGTGGGCGAGACCCATTCCGTGAAGGTAGTCAACACCATCACAAATCTGTCTGAAGACGCAATATATCTCAGGGCGGCACATCTTTCCAGACATGACAACACTAAATAAGTCGTAGGGCGCGTATTCCATGACCTGAGCGGAATGTTTTTTTTAGTTGACGATAAAAATAGAATATTTGTTACCGAAAACTTACCTCATAATAATGCCCATGATCGGAGACAATGTCGACGGTCTCGATAATGTTGGTATGCTTGAGAGTCGAACCGACGCAGAATTCAGCGGTAACTTTTTTCTGGTATTCCTTTTCGGTCTCGCCGGTTTTTCGCGGCCTAAACTCTTTAACGGCATAGATAGCACCACCATTCTTTGAACTCGCTTTGATAAGACGGACGGTGCCTCCGGCACCTGAGCCGAGCACTCGACCCCATTTCCCGTACTTTTTAGAGAGGTGTGCTTGTGTCGCTTCTGATAAGGAAGCCGAGGCAAAATGGGAGGTCTGGGAAGAACCAGAATGATGTGAACGGTGATGGTGATGTACGGAGGGGGTTACCGAGCCAGATTTAGGTACTGGGGTGGCAGCACCATTGACGGGGGAGGGAGAGCGGCGTGATGGGGGCTTTGAGGGAGCTTCGCTCTTGTCCTTGTGTGTTCTGAGGAAACTGGCGAGTCTATGAGGATGATGTTCTGGAGGTTTGGCGACAGATGAAGGGACTGCGAGAGCACCGTGAATCATGCCTAATGCTGCGGTTGTGGTATGACCGTTGACGCTGGGTCCACGCTTGGGAGTTGCGGGGGCAGTTACAACGGCAGGAGCGTTTGCGGAAGGAGTCTTTGATGGGGGATGAGACTCTTGAGGAGAACCTTCGTGAGGAGTATGTGTTGAAGAAGGGGGAAGAGTGCGGGGCGCAGAGGATGAAGGGTGATGAGAGTTGGGAATGTGCGAGTTGAGGAAGCGCTTGAGATCACCGAGGGGACCAGAGGAAGACGGCTGCTTTTGATGTTTGGATGTGGATGATGATGATGATGGTTGAGACCGTTGGGATTGGTCAGCAGATGGGGTTGGAGAGGGAGAAGCAGCCAAATTGTATGAAGAACGACGCTTTGTGAATATGGGACGAGAGAGAATAGTACCACCTCGTTGCTGCTGCTGCTGCTCTGGCGGCGGGGTGGATGGGTTGGACAGTGTCCTGGTGCGAGGCTGTTTGTGAACCAAGTCAGTCTTAATACCAACGACAAGTATACTGCACAAACCTGCTCCCATTGCTGCTGAGCGACTGGAACGGCGAGGTGACCGCCTGGGGACTGATCACGATTGTGCATGATGTGGACGGGAGAAAGAGAAAGCATGTTTGAAGAGGGGCGAAATGCGATGAATTGGGATGGGACCAGCACCTCCTTCTACTACTCTCCTCACTCCAATTGGACTCCCTATAAACCCCCTGTCGGAAGGGTGAATTGACACCCTGACCTTTGCCTTGTGGGGGACCATCTTCTCGGGTCCCTCCTTACGCAAACACAAGATCGTCATCTTCTTCCCTACCTCGACCCCTTGGACCGGCCGTGCGACCAGGTCACTCTCACCTCATCCTTGGGTCTATCACTCTAATCCTTCTCTCGTCGTTGTGGCTAGCATCATCGGGTATCCGTTATCCACTGCCAGCCCACAAGTTGGCGGTCCAAGACTTACCAAGACCATTCTTCAGCCTTTCTCTCCAACTGAATAGCAATTCGCTTGCATGATTCTCTTCGTATCCATATGCTTCCTCTTGCCTCTGTCAGCGCTTGATTCCTTTCGGATCTCCTCCTTACATATGCACGCCACTTCACAGCACGCCACTTCACAAGCTCCCCCTTCCGGTGTATTCCACCGCGGACTTGCACTGGGCCTTCGCTCTTCTGTCTTTTTTGCCTTCAAGTGAAAACCCTATCGCTGTCTGTGTCTCTCCATCTGACGCGGTGCTCCCTGTCTCGCCCCCTTGCAAAAATCTCCTTCATCCCTTACACAAATAAATCGCACCCAAAGGCATGTATGTCGTTTAAACACAGTGTGAACTAGATTCCCATTTGTCCATCCTCGGGTCGCCCCTTTCTGACTACTCAGATTCAGGGTACATACAATTCTCCATCATCTCTCCTCATTCCCTCCATATTCTTACTCGAAAAAATCTACCACGCCAAAGAGCTTGGTGGGTTACTACCTTCGTCTTCGATCATAACTCGACACACTCGCCTCTACAGCATCTTACAACTCATCTGAAAACTATAGCGCTTTTTTTACAGTGTCCTTCAAATTGGACCCGCATGGACATCTCACCTCGCCAGTCAGATAGAGAGTGAAAAATCCACGGCTCAATAAATAAATATAATTAACAAAGCAATTTGCAGGGCAGATTGGCTAATCAATCCACAGAAGAACCTGACCACGTTGCGCTTGTTCGAGTCGTCTTCCCTCTAACCTCGCGAAGGGTGTGGATCACTAGAAAAAGGTCCCAAAAACAATGGTATTGTGTACCCGTCACGAGGTACCAACAAAAGAGGTCATTAAACTATGACCATGAGAAGAAGAATAATGAGCAGATGGGCGGCTTGTCATTCCAACAACACATACAAAAAGCACCTAGAACAACACACTTTGGTTTCTCCGTTTGTTCAAAGGGATTCAAATGAGAAAACTCATTGATCGCCGGGAACAACAACTCTTTTTTTAATTATAGCAGGTTAAGAATAAGCCGGAATGCCCAATGACGACATTTGTGACGGTGGCTGGGCCCACTGCCACGATACACTCTCACTCTTTACCCCAATCGCATATGAATGTTTGATTACTTAGTGTACCAGGGATCAACAGCCGAGTATCGAGCATTCACCAGAACGCACGACTTCGCAGAAACGAAGGTCGCTCCTGAAACATGTCCACGAGGCAAAAAAGAGTCCCAACCGTGATGTCCCGGACCGTTCTTATTAGCGAGAAAGTCTCTCGTCCTTGCGGCCATGGTCGTCCGAGAAGCCACATTTTTTACACTTCTCCGTTGTCTTTTCTGACTCTCACAAGGAGAACAATTCAAAAACAAGATGCAATGATCCTCCGCATCCCTTCCAACTCCGTCAGACATCTCGTCTCAGCGTCTCACTCTCCTCTCCCTCGCTCCCTTTCCTTTCTCATCCCAGATTTAAGAATAGCTGCCCGGATAGGTGGAGGGCGAATGGTATGGTCGGGCCTTTCAAAAGCCAAAGAACTGGAGACTGCGTTGAAGTAGCGGGCGTCTGTCTGTACCCAAAAAAAAACAACCTCGTTGACATTCCATTTCGTTAACCGACCCTTCACATTGAGGTCTCGACAAATCGTCGGATTAAATCCTGAAGAAAAAAAAGGCAATACGACAGGATGGGCAAAGCAATCGCCTGTCAAAATTGCG
>WSTZ01000012.1:42317-58502 GCA_019632295.1 Tulasnella sp. 418 | reverse complement strand
AACCTACAGGCTCGACGTTTGACCGAAAAACCAAGAGGAGCAAAACCTTCTTCAACACCGAAGATACTCCCTCTTCAAACTCACTCAGTTCCTCAACCATTATACCGCACCTCATCAAGAACATCGAGTTTGATCGATTACTCCCGCACCTGTATCTGAACCAATCTATTCTCTATTATCTTTATTCTCTTTCGAACGAACAGAGGTCGGAACTCTCCATACCAACATGGCAAGCAACACAATTGGTTGAATATAACCAATACTGGCAAGATGGAAGAAATAAGCAAGCATGCCAGCCTAGGCCACTGAATGAGAGGAAGCACGAAGATGTGTTCGTCGATTGAGCCGACATCTCTTCCACCTCTTCATCTCTCCGACCCATCCCGCAGGGTCTTCCATTATCGCCTGCGCAGGAGTGCGACGAAATAACAATTTTCTTCTGGAGTGGTTGAGATGCGCTTCAAATGGAGCCCTGCTGGGGGATGTCGGTGAGAAGGAGAGATCCAAACTGGCCTTTTTTTTTCATGAGGACCTCCAGGACAAGAAACATCAAGATGACTGCTGTCAGACGAAGGGACGCATGAACCCATATTGGGTGCGCTTGGCTAGTCTATGTGTCGTTATCGTCTAGATCGTCCATCCACACACTCCGAGTCGATGTGGGGACGGCTTCACGAATCCCGCTCATCCAGCGGACCGCTACATCCTTGGATCGAAACATATAGGAGAGAATGATCCAACCCGATGGTACGATTTGAAGAGATACAGTAATCGGTCAGCCTCGACGTCCCCTAGGTCTCTCCTTCATACAACCCTCATAAATGAAATCTTCCGGAAAGGGGCCTTAGGATTCAAGCAGCAGAACTCAGACCTACTCCCCACTGTAGGCCTTTACGAGCGGGGTCGAGAAGCAGAGGGGCAGCAGCGAGCGTCAAGTTACGTGAAAAATGAACCCTAATTTTCCTCTTCAAAGCGTAGCGAACGATAGGACCTCCTATAGCCCCAGGCAGCATCGTACGAACTCTCAACGTTAACGGTCGATTGAAGAGCCAAGAAATCAAGAATGGCGAAGAGATTGGACTGATAAGGCAACAAAATTCCGCAAACGCAAAAGTTGTCATATGGTTGTCCTTGGTAACGTTCAAAGTTATAAGCGAGTGGCAAGTGCGTTCTGCGACCAACATGTGGGTTCACTGATAGCTAATCGTTTAATGAAATGTTTACCGACAGACCTGTCTAGAGGTGTTTGAACACGGTTGTTGTTATCAAAATTCTTTGGATATCGATTTTTTGTAGAACTTCTTTTGAAATCTCACCGGGAAATATCTCGAACAGTCTTCAAACGCTTGATTGTTTCAAGACCGGTGACTTCTCGTCTTATTCATTGACGCCACAATTCAAGTATCTTGACTCTGTACCAAGATAGACAAGTCATACCTGTCGGCGAAACGTCGATAGTTTTAAACATCATCCGCTGACAACGAACTCTACATCTCTATCCTTGGATAGTCCAAGCTGAACCACAACCTAGTCACCAATTGCTCCATTGGCAGAAATCTCGTGAAATGGTGGCGACCCCACTCGACCACATTCTCCGAAGTGGCGCGGCTTCAAGGGCATAATTCTTGTTGGGGATATTCATCCCGTGTATTACCGTTCCAGCCCAAGTTACCGAACGTTGGACCAATAGGCACCTGTAAGGATGTGTCATGAACTTATTGTTGTGTCACGGCGCATCAAGGAGGTCACTAAAATCCCTCAACATTATCGCACAATGACGCAGATGATGGAGTTCAAGTCCGAATAGCTTCGATTCCCTGCACTCTAGACTCATATATAAAAAAAGAAAAGGCGAGTGATTGGCCGGCCTGACCGAGGGTTCAGATGAAGTAAAACCTCTTGCACCAATAGTAGGCTGCCAAATGACACCATAGCAAAGGTTGAACAAACGCCCGAAATGTAATGAACCCCGATCGATTGTATCATTTCCGGCTGCCACGGAGAGGAACCGTCAGTAGGCGAACGGATATTACGTGACTTCCGATAGAAGGGGGTGTTCGGGGTACCTGCATTGATCCGCGTGCTGCTAGAAGCGACTATTTTATCGTACCTTTTAGCTATCAGCGGAATTGCTCGGCGTCCGCTTAGGAGCTTAAGATTTGATCTTACCCAATTACAATCAGAGATTGCGCAAAATCTTGGAGCCCGCTGCCGAGCACGGTCCGGACATGTCAGGTCTTTTGACCCTGTGTCGGCCGTAATCGGATCGCCCAAACTGGAAGAAATTTGCCCCAACAAAGGAGATAGAGATGGTTGAGCACGCATTGTTATTATTCATTGATGCTAGTAGTCTAGGCATTTAATTTCTCGAGGCCTAACGCTTTGATGACTTTTCGTCACTGTTGTCGGAAGCAATCACACGCAAAAATTTCTCTTTTATTCACAACCATCGATTGGTGTAGGCCAATGATTGGACCAACGCTCACCCCAACGGAAGAGAAAGGTTCCAATTACGAGAGGCTGTGAGCTCAAAACAGGCCTTTCGCTTGTGTAAGGACATAAGGTTGGTTGGAATCTCACCTCTAATTCTTGTGATCAACGAGGGATGCATGCAGCAACAGCATGGATTGGATTGTGTTTATGACATAAATGATAAAAAAGGGGTCACCTTTAAACTTATAAGAGTGGCAAGCATCAGGGAGCTCCAATGATGAAATTCTAATCGCGACGCTAATTATGAAATTTTATTGTAGGGCTCAACTAGTTATGTCACGCGGTGTCACATTCACGTGATCTAATTGAGTAATTGGTTCCATGCCCACTGTACTGCTTCTTCAACGTCTTGAACCTCGACAGTTGGTCGATGGTGTGGCAGGCCTATGTAATGAGCTAAATCAGTGATCCATGCTGGAACAGTATATCATTAGACAATGCAAACCGTTGGCAGGGTTGTAAACACCTGTCCTCACGAGAATCGATTCCCAGCCCGCCGCATTACCTCCGGCAATATCCGAATCTGGATTGTCTGCACAAGATATTAAAACATGCCTCAAGGCAAGGACAAGGTAGATGGCTGCCTACCACCAACCATATATCTAGTGGTCAAGTGACCATTAGCTAAGAACCATAACTGCGAACAAAGTGCACCTACATCCGGGGTTTGTTCAAGCCGGGAGAACCCTCCAGCTCCAATCTTCTTGCCTCGAGTACTTTGGAAGCAAAATCATACGTCGGCTTATGGGGCTTGCCGTATTGGACATAAGGATAAGTCCTTCCAGTGACGGACTGCATATATAATCGTGTAAACCCTCCAGAAAAAGAAGAACGAAGGAGTGGCAAACCTTGTAAACAGCCTGAAGTGCATCCTTGAATGCACCTTGCCCAAATCGGGACAAGGGATAGTCCGATCTCCAGAGAAGATCCGGATTACAAAAGACAAGTTCGACACCGTCCTCTGAGGCAATGCCTAAACAATATTGAAGGCGCCAAGTCGCCACGTATTCCATTAGAAACCAGCAGAAAAATAAACAAACCGGTTGATTCCGTCCATGACTTGTATGGATTTCCCAATGTCCGATCAATAGATCTGATGATGTCGCATGTGACTTGTATATCTAGCGCCCAGTCTAAAGGATCGTGAATAACGATAACCGCCTTGATGGGAATTTTCGAGAAATCAACTCTCTAAAAGTATGAGCGTGTCAAATTATGAAGCCCAGCGACTGCCCTGAACTTCGTCGAACCTTGGTAAAGGCTAGTTCCTCTTCAGTAAGTCTGTGAAAAGGCCAGATACTAGATATTTGCGCATCTTTGAGTAATAGATCAGGCCACTTTCTCCCAGAAACTCACCTTGGCTTCCATGCAAGGACATCAAGTGAGATAAATGCATGCTTGAAGCCATAGCTGAAATATTCAGTTAATAACCGCAAGATTAAATCAGTGATGTTTCAACCTTTCGGCAACTTCTCGACCCTTGTTCCCTCTTCCACCAAGGATCAATACTGGGCTATCTGCATACTTTTCCTTCAAATCACGCAGGACTGTATGAGCCTGTACTAGTTGTGAAGGCCGAATCTGTCAAGACAGTATGTATATTCAGCAGAACGGCAATGTGAAAAGAGACAGTGCACTCACTTGTACTCCAAGCTGCTTTGATAGTCGTTCGCATCTCTCAGCCTCCGTTACTCCGCCTCCATTGGTCATCTACAAGGAACAGGGTCACTAGATAACCAAGCACGAATGTAGCATCCCGGTCCCTCACAAGAATATATGGTATTTTGCTTTTACGTTATCAGGCTTTCCGTATTCCCGTCTTTATTGAAGAATGTACTTACGCATTACGTGGATTATTGCCTTCTAGAAATTCAAGCGCCCTTCGTCCGGCCGGTAACACATTCGGACCTTGAAGTAGAACACCGTCCTGAAATTTGTTCGAGTAGAAGTTTTAGACCCGTCTCCCGGAAGAAAGAATGAACAATAATTCACTATATCGAAAGCAAACGCCAAAGGAGATCCATTGCTTCCACCTGGCAATTCAGGCCGTGAGAGTGTATCCTAGGCACTTGCAAATACAGGAGGTACTAACCAGAAATCGAACGTTGCCAGAGCTTGCAACTGCCAGAGTGGTAAGTAAGAGCCCTCCTCAATGTACTTGACAGTAGTGACATTTACGCAGTGCGTCTGGTCAGCTCTGTTGGGTCGTCGTTGTTCGGTTTTTCTCAGCACCGCATCGAGTTCGCGGACTTTGGCAGAGTTAAACCCGTTCTCAATCTTGGATTGGAAACCGTTTTCGAAGTAATAAAGCTCCCATTCTGGAATGAACTAGATACATGGCAAGTTACACATATTTCTCGAACCATTACGCTCCATTTCTCATGGCCCATCATCCTCCTCTTCCTCGTCGCTTTCATCCTCCTGCTCTAATTCATGGATATGTTGGATGAGTTTCACCGCCTGTTGCATTGAGTCATCAATTGTGGACGCCAGTGGATCGCTACTATCCAATCCCGTCTTTTTCATTTGTAGCATTCTAGAGTACCACGTCTTGATATCGTCAAACTCGATTACATCCTGATTATACCAAGCAGCCAGAATCTGTCCAAATGACTTCTGGTAGCTCGGGTTACGTGCACAATAGCGCTGAGGTAGTTGGTGTAAGCTAGTGCTCCATTAAAGTGGGACGTACTAACCTGCAACATGAAAATGGCCTCCGGTGGATCATCCCACCCAATACTGGAGAGGAGCGGGCTCCATCGTTCGTTATGTTGGTTTATAGCCTTTCGATCACTTGCTGCATCCCCTGAAGGGGTGACCTTGCTAACCAAAAACTGCACGATAGATTCCGCCACTTGTTTAAGGGGCACGTTGCTTGCCATTCTCAGTGTTTTGAGTTCAATAGTCGCATTGTCGATGGTATGACCTTCTTCATATGCCCTTTCTAGAGACTGCTTGCATTCAGAGGCAAAGTCGGAAGATGAGTCGAGTGATAGTGCAGCAATGGGTTCGCTAGTAGTGACTGATGTTCCCGAAGCGGCTGAGCGAGGAGAGCCAAAATCACTTGACTCCTCATCACTTTCCATCTCTGAGGCAGCCGACTCCACAATTTCAACGTCTGAGCCCTTATCGCCTGTCCAGCTGTTAGTAGTCTGTATATGTAGGTGAATGAGAATTTGGCACACCTAGACGTCCCAACCTCAAGCTTTGTGGTGTTTCGACCTCGTTTTCTTCATCGGAATCCCCATCCTCCTCCTCTGTCCACAAATATGCCCTGGATTTTGACCCTAAAATGGGCACCAATGTGTCTGCAGTGTGCCATGTTTGTATATCATAGTCAGGTATCCATTGATTGTTCATGGTTAGACTTCATACCGTCAATGGCTTGTTCGGGCTCTCCCACTGACTTCTCAGGTCCAGTTTCTCCATCTTCGTCGTCGCTCCAACGTTCGTCTTCTTGAGAAGGCTTCGATCTTGTCACTCTACTGAACGGCCTCAGATTGGCTTCAGGACCAAGTACCACTCCTTTGCCAATGAGGCATCCCCTGACTATTCTTGAACCATCCAGAATTGTCACCCCTGATCCAATGATACTCTCTTGAACGAGGCAGTTACTACCAATCCGAGTGTTATCCCATATGTAGCTGTCGGTGATTACACTCCGACGCCCAATGTCGCAGCTTCGGCCAATAACAGACGCATTGATTCTCGCTTCATCTCGAACCTCCGTTTTGGGACCTATCATGGAATGTCTTTCAATTTTGCACGTTCTTTTGTATTGATGGAGAAGGAATGGGGGTGGTAGCGTATTAGCGAATAACTCGCACCAAAACAAAGCAATACTCACCGGGAAAGCAAGACATCCTGTTTTGCCACGTAGATCAACCCATTTCGGAGCTCATAAGCATCTCCACTAGGGTGATTATCATCCGGAACCAAAGGAAAAGTTCTCCGACAGATAATATCCTTACTAACGGGATATCTTAGTGCTCGATCTCCCATATGGAAATCAGGGCATACCTGACATCACCATAGGCTCTTGTGTTTTTTACTCTGGCACCATAGCCCTTCCCAGCAATATGGCAGAATATTGTTTTTGTCAAGAGATCCGAGGTTAGTACGCCTTTGACAAAGTCCGTGCGAAGTTCTTGATAGTCAAAGTTCTCTGTGAACAGTGCAGGAACCTGAGCACAATGTTACGATCAACTAAACATGAGTAAAAGAAGTGACGACGTACGTCAGGTGTGCATATATCGATTGAGCAGTCAAGCAGATCTATTCTTACATCCAGATCCGGGTGGCTTTTCAGCACTTCAGCCGGTATCTGAAAGGAATCTTTCCCATGCCGAATGTAATCATAATGCACACACTGGGATGTCTCTGCATCCACCGTAACAATCGTTGCATCGGAACCTGGTCTTCATTCAAAAACGTTGCGCAAATCATTCTATACTGATGATGGAAATGGAAACTTACCTAGGTCTATCTCGTGGTCCAACTTCCCTCATGACCATCGTCATAATCGGGTCCTTACTGAGTTTCCTCCTTTCTTTATGCTCTTTGACGACTTCATCAATGCGAACACTGCTGACAACATCCCCCGTTACCAGGACAAAGTCGGAGGATATGATTTGCTTGGTATCCAGCTCCCGCATGGCGTCACCAACCGAACGAGCTTCTCCGGAAAATATTGGTACGATTTTTAGACCCGAATTGGGGCGAGACCACCGCGATGCACTACCAATCGGTGCCGCAATGAGACTTAAAGTATATGGTGGGCCTGGCTTGGGCTCCACTCACTTTATGGCCTCCTTAATCAAACTGACGTGTGAACCACAAAAGACGAAGACTTCTTGGACACCAGCTGTGGCTAATGCTTCAAAAGTCCAATCCAGTAAGGGAGCATTGCACACTGGTAAAAGACACTACAATCATGTGTTAGAATCATCCTTTCACTTGTAGCAAAAAAAACTTACTCTAGGAAGATCGACTGTCAGAGGTCCGAAACGAGAGTTGAAGCTATCCGCAAGGACTACAGCCTTGAGGATTTCTTCTTCTTCTTCGGCAGAACCCTGCTCTTTCCCGGCATTCTTTGGTGGCATAGTATTGGCGATAGGACTCCCTGACTGTCAATCGAGGGCTTTGGGTGTTGGGCGAGATTCTTGAAGCTGCTTACATCAGCGATGGGAGTCATTTCACATATCTAGCAGCACAGTTAAGCGCCATCAGATTGACTACAATATGATACGACTCTTTCATTGATAAATTTCGTACAGAGACCCTGTCTCTTTGGTATTACAAAGGGTATTTCAGAGAGAGGGAGGTTATGTAAGTGATTGCCTCTTGTCGGTATGTATCCTGAGTAAGCCCAAGGTCAAATATCGGCACATCGTCCAACAGAAGCATCTTTTTCTCTGTAGGAGTCCACTTTGGCCAGCTAATGAGGGAAAGACTGAAAGGACCCACGTTCGGATCAAGGTTGGTCGCGAAGCGCTGGCAATAAGTGGTAATTTCGTTTTCAGCATATCAGGATGCAAGGTGACTTTAACTCACGATGAGATAATCTTTGAGCTCCCCAAATCCATACACGTTGAGGATGTCAGATCCATGGAACTTATATTGGAGTTAGCAACAGTACTTCCTATCGAACTTCCTAACTCACCGATCCAAGGAAAGGGATTGCTTTTCCTCGTTTGCTCACTAGTATGCCCGATAAGTAAGAGCATTGCATCGTGGAATATCGCGAGTCACTCACAAAAAGCCCATGCATTGTTTTTCCATGTGTTCTGGAGGAAATGTCGACGAGGTGCCTGGAAAACCAAGTCGCCTTGCAAACTGGCGATTCTCTTGAACTGTATTGCAACGTTACACATTAATGGAAGACGTTTGAAAAGTGATTAAGTTTTGGTGGCTCACTTGTGGAGTAAGTGCGTTGAGAACGCTGGTATCATACGGGGAACCTGCAGTGATATCGGATGGATATAGCGAAAGCAGTTTGTCGATTTCCTGGGTCGTTGATTTCCCTAGGAACGAGGTTTGGAACCATTTATGAACATCAGCATCTTTGGTGATGTTGAGTGTTGAGAGTGAAAACAGGGTTCCTTCATCGTCCAGATCACCTAGAATGAAAGTTTAAGTCACTTGTGCCAACCCTGGTGTCCTAAAACCCACCGGTAACATAGGGTATTGAAGCCACCTTTCCTTTTGCCACTGCCTCGAATGGGGATTCAGTCAAGAACACGCCATCAACTCGGGGTAACCAGGTCTAGAAAGTAGTATTCAGTATCTGTACTCATGACGAAGACCGAAAGGGTGGTACTTACGAGTGCGAGTGATTTGTAATGGAATATACCAGGAGACTCATCCATAGCCTTCTTTAATGCCGAGTATGGCACAGTTCGAAGACATTGCAATGTATCAGATGCTTTGGTACACCCAACCGACGCAACTACCGCGTCATAGGCCTCTTGTCCCAACGTTATATCGCCCACCGGAACCGCAGCTCCAGATTGCTATGGCATTCATCAGCATAATATAATTAACAAAGAGCTTGATATTCGTCTTACCATGAAGGCAGCTCTGAAGAGGCCCTCAGTGTTTCCGCCGTTAGTTACCATTTGAAGAGCTGTGGATATTGCCCCGGCGCTCTCGCCCCAGCTGTGCATTTGAAAAACAATCAGTTTATCAATGCTATCATACCTTTCTCTGAACACCCGACTTACAGGGTGACTTTGGTTGGATCTCCTCCGAACTGTGTGATGTATTTCTGCACCCATCTAAGTCCAAGACGCTCTGAGAATTGGTTGATCAGTGGATTGGCAGAGGCTGCCCAATAGAAAAACGCACGATCATGCAGCCCGAGATTGCCCACACCTGCTTGTTTCACCTCTTTTCCAGCGAGGAAGCCAAAGAGACTAACTCGGTAGTTTATGGAGACATAAACAACTGGCAGGCTCATGTCAATTGATCTTCCAACAATCAAGCCGCCGTCATACATGGTTGGTGTTCCTAGTTGGAATCCTCCTGTATTTAATTACATTGTCAGCTAGAGATAACACAATACTTCCGATGAGATACAAACCTCCGAATATCCACTAAAGTATAGTTTAAGAATCAATGAACTATCAATGTAATGACATAGAAATGGTCTTACCACGACTACTGGAAGTTTAGAAGTTGAAGAAGCGCCCTTGGGTCTGACAACATTGATAGTCAAACCTTACACGACTTGATTGAGCGATATTGCCACATGAATGAGAGTTATCATTGCTCACAATCCTCGTCACCAGGAAATATTGCACCATAGATAGAGCCAAGTACCTCGTCAACCACATCGTCAACAAGACCTGACAAAGGCAAATCGGGAGCTTGCTGGGGACAGGATGGCCCAAATGACGTTGCAGTGTAGGTTCCGGTATATGGCTCTGTTGCAACAGGAAGGCGGAAGCGAAGGTCCCCAACACTGCAGTAAGAGATGGTCATCAGGGACTATGATCCTCAGAGCATAGGTAGGGTGCTTACGGCGGCTTGGCAAACGGGATGCCCAAGAACCTTTCTATGTCACCATCGGTTTTGCCCACAAAAGTGGCGCTGTCGAGCCTGACTGCAGGAGAGCTTGCCCTCGGGAAAGACTTGGCAGGTGCGGCGGATGATGGAGCAATAAGAAGAAGGACGACGGCAAGTTTAAAGAGCGCAAGTAGACCCATAGTGGCACAAACGTCGAAAAGCTTGGACCGCGGTACTTGTATTTAGTCAGAGGAAAGTCTGCGCTCATTATATCCTTACCTCAGTCACGCTTGGGCGGATCCATGGATCCAAGAAGGACTTGATAGTCTCAAGGAGAAGCACATAAGAATATCACGAGATGAGACCGCCATGATGAAGAAGTAGGTTGGCCAAGACGTCGGAAAATTGGTAGTTCGGCGTGAGCTCTTGAAAAACTCTTCAACTGCTCCCGATTAAATGACCGGTCCCGAGCAGATGATTATAAAGGTCTATCAATGGTAATTGTGTCATTGCGGGACGCCGTCTAACCATTGAATGGGGTGAATTCAAAACTGTCTTTACGGTGATCTGTTCTGCCCATGATGAAGTCGACAATACTTCTAATATAAGCGACTTCGGGCTCATTTCCTTTATATATCAGAACCGACTTACTTTACTTGTGTCCATATGGCGGCAACCGCTGTTAGCGCCGTTGCAGATTTGAACGTGCCACATGTTGACTATTTAGACCCGCTTGATTTCAAACAGCAGGTTGTGGTGCGTGAGATGATCTACATCATAATTTCTATCTTTGTGTCACTTACAAAATCACATAATCTACAGGGATGTTTGGTGCGAGATCGGGATCACGCTCACGCGGCATATACAACGCAGATGCATCCGATCCGGTGACTTGATGACTTGAGGAAGAGTAAGTTGCGAGAGAAGGTCTGAGCTGCGTGGGAGTCAGCTGATAGACATGACTATTGAGTATCACCTGGTCTTCGCTGCCTCTTGCCAGATCGGAAAACCCGTACCTCCATATGTATGCACATTGCTATCATTTACCATGTTGGGATTGCCGAACCTCAATTTTTGGGTCAGAGGTACTGAGCACGTGACGTACCTTGAAGACATGGATTTTTCATGGTTATTCATTCTCGCGGCGATCCTATCGGCCCATGACGAACTTCGAAGTTGCATCTTCATTTCCACGAACATCTGCCCCTATAGAGAGATTTCGAGCTCGTCGATGTCGACGTTGGATATGTGTGGCGGTTGCAGAACGCTGCCGATGTCCTCGGATTGGAACTCGTAACCAACGGCCTGTCAATTACAATTAAGCAACCCTCCACTTTACAGGGTTCAATTGTTGTCTTTGGAACTTCACTCGGTCAGAATCACCGTATCTTCCTTGTTAATGACGGTTTCGAAGGTACCTATGTCGTAGCAATGATCGTATGTACCATTTTTCTGGTTTCGCCGGGTTCACTCATAACCGATCCGATCTACCAAGCCTCAAAGAGTGAGAGCTGAGATGGAATCTGGAAGCGAAAACTTGGTTTATAAGCAACTATACGTGAATCCACCGAGGACTCCCCTGGGTTCGGGGTCAATCATGGTCTTTTCTCCAGGTGCTTCATACCTCCTCTTCACGATCCTGCCTTCAGTCGGGCTTGCACCCGCCGTAGGTTATGGTATACACATTGGCGCGCGTTTTCTTTACGGAAAGAATGTTCATTTCATCTTGCAGTCCGGAAGTGGCACTGTTATAGCTGCTGCCGGTGTTTGGATTGGCTGGAAATTGTTGAAGCAATTTTTGGTTCGGAAGATGAATGAAAAGGAGGCCAAGCGGCTAGGCGCAGTACAAGTACCCCGACTCCAGGGGTCTCTGCCATGGAACTTGGACATCCTCCATCTCCTTTTGGAGGCTGCGAAGACAGATTATATAGGGGAACCATTCATCAACTGGACAAAACAATATGGGCACACATTCGACATGAAGCTGCTTGGAGAAGACATGGTCAGTCCCTAATATCATTTTAAGCATTACACAGCTTATATCGCAAACCGAAGATTTGGACAGACGAACCTTTCAATACCAAGGCAATACTTGCCACCGATTTTCCAAATTATATCAAAGGTACACAACTCCTCTGTGATTCAACCACACCATCTGATTTCTTTCTCCAGGAGAGAGTTTCGAGCCACTGCGAAGCGTCTTAGGTTAGTTCGTAGACTTGTTGGGTAGAGTTGTTACAATAAGTTTCCCATAGGAACGGGAGTTTTCAATTCTGATGGTCCAATGTGGAAGTTCCATCGATCTATTGCGCGTCCCTTCTTCTCGCGGGACAGAATATCCGACTTCGATATTTTCAACAGACACTGTGACCATACTATCCTCAGGATGAAAAATACGTTTGACAAGGGCGATGCCATCGACTTCCAGGTGAGACCATTTCCCATCATATTCGGGAGACATGTAGACAGTATTTGATCCGTCTTAGGATATCGCCGGCCGCTTTACACTCGACTCTGCATCTGAGTTCTTGTTTGGGCAAAGCGTCAATAGCCTCGAGATGACCTCAAAAGAATCGGACAACCATGCTACTTCTTCTACCCGGTTTGCGCAGGCATTTCAATCTGCACAGGAGGCCGTGGCCAGTCGTCTCCGACGCTCTCCTGTTTGGCCATTGTGGGAGGTGTGGGGGGATGCTACCAAAGAGCATATGGAAGTGGTAAACGGGTACATCAATCCAATTCTGGAAGCGGCATTGAAGAGAAAAGCTAGCCACACGGAAAAATCGGTATCTCAAAACAGCGAAAATGCTGATGCAGAGGGGCCCGAGACATTCCTCGACCATTTAGTGTCCGTAACAGATGGTGAGTCATGGGTGTCCTTGTCTCGTGCTAAGCTTGACTTGAGTCCATACATGCAGACGTCGTTGTGATCAGAGATCAAATTCTCAACATTCTCATAGCTGGTCGTGACACGGTAAGCACATGCTCAGTTGTGGCAGCATCGGATTCCTCACTTTACATCGCCTAGACCGCAGCCACACTCACATTTGCTGTGTATCTGTTGGCACGGCATCACGACGTCCTGGCCCAATTGCGTCAGGAAATCATGACCACTGTTGGTCCTATTGATCGTCCGACGTTTGAACATATCAAAGACATGAAGTTTCTAAGAGCAGTGATCAATGGTTTGGTTGTCCTTCATCTTACTTGTCAGAATGCTGACTCCTTTTCAAAGAAACGTTGCGTCTTTTCCCTCCTGTCCCATTCAATCTCAGGTGCGTGACGGTCCACCGATTACGTTCAACCACAGCTGATTTATTCCTACGCATTGATGTATCAATACAGAACATGCATAAATAGTACAGTATGGGAAAACCCAGAAACAGGCGTACGATATCACATCCCTGCTAATACCACGTGAGCTATTTTAATGTCTCAATACATAGCCACTAATTCCTGTTCTATAGCGCTTTATACAGCGTCTTCCACATGCACAGACGTACAGATCTTTGGGGGGAAGATGCCATTGAGTTTTCTCCCATGCGTTGGATTGACAGTAGAAAGAATTATCAACTTACCAATCCATTCATATTCTTGCCTTTCCAAGCTGGGCCACGTATCTGCTTAGGCCAACAGGTAATACGAAGCTCTTGGTAATAGGAAGAGTTAGCTCAGGCTGATGCCGTTCACCCTTTTCATAGTTTGCGTATAATGAGGCATCATTCTTCCTCATCCGACTTCTTCAAACCTTCAATCATATCGAGTTAGCCCCCGAATGTCAGCCAATCCGTCCTCCCGATGGATGGCGTGGCGCGCCAGGACGAAAGGGAATGGAAACAATCTATCCAAGGGCTGATCTTACGATTTATGCCAAGGTAATTGATCCACTTATGAAGATTCACGTATTCTGACCGTTTGCGTTCTCAAATGCAGGGCGGAATGTGGGTACGGATGTCTGATGAAGCCAAAACTGATTTCTAAGGGCCTAGCGAGCTTGGTCGCTGAAATGCTATCTCCTATACCCCACCTCGTCGCCTGTATCGCCATATCTCACCATGTAGCCAGCTTTCAAGAGAAAAAACTCCTGTTTAATCCATAAAGTCACGTGGTATAGAACGAGCTCGCTTATGAACATGTTCCCGGGGAAGATGGATATCACTGTCCCCGGGGTGCTATAGTACTGCTACTTCTCAGTGGAATCAAACCTTGACTGACCATCCACTCCTCCTTCTGGCGCCATGTTTCAAATCGCATATCAACCTTACGTTCGCTACCGAATACTATGACGTTGGTCAAACTTCTCAGGTCATCCATTGCCCTTTCCAACTGCTCATACTCCTCTTTGGAAGCCCCCAATGGTTTGGTTGCATCTTCATAAAATACCTCCACTCGATCCAAGGAGAGCCGCAAGTTGGCCACCAAGTTTGCCACGACCCGGGTAGAGACACCGCGAGTTGTAAGTTGTCTAAGATTTGGGCCGAAAAGCGGTGGGAGATTTTGAGGGCGCCGTGCAATGGTTTCCAAAAGGCAATCCGTATATGAATTGTCATCGATAAATCGAATATGTCGAACGGAAGGGAGTGACAGAATGATGTGCTCGAAGTCATGGCGACCCACGTTCAGCCCATCCAACTCCAAGACTTCCAGCTGTGGAAAGCGGATGTCGTCTTCTTCCCAATGACGCGGGAGGAATTCCCGATGAACAGGAAGATTTTGATATGTGCCTATCACTAATTCCTTCAGCTGCGGGCCATCAATGAGCGACGTGAAGCACATCAGCTCGAAGAGGAAGAAGTTCTCCAACCTCAAGCTTTCGAGCTTGTCGAACCGCATCCGCTGTTTCCTGATGTTTGCTACAGAATCTTCTGATAGACGAGGAAGGTAGAATCCCGACAGCTCTAGTCGACGAAGGCCCGGTGACGCTCGGAGGACAGCGATGAAGGAGTCCACATTGGTGATCTCTACATCATCATGTAGGATAAGCATTGCCAGTCCAGCGAAAGTGAGCTGATGCCACGTCGGCTTGCAGAATGTAAGATGTAGTACTTGGAGTTGGGGAGCTGAGGATAAGAGGGGAAGCGGCTGGGAGATGTCGTTATCCTGAAGAATGATGCGGAATTCTAGTAAGTTTGGGAGGATTTTAGGTATTGACTCCATAGCCCGATGGAAGTCGGGTGGAGCCGTCTCCCCACGAATGACGAGACGCTGCCATCGAGCCACATAAGGTATGATAACACCTAGTTGTTCACCCAGAGAGGAGGACTCCGTGATTGCTATCTCTATGTCCAGGAGCAGCCCTCCAGACCTTTGTAATCTTCTTTTTACATTGTGAAATGGCGGCCCCCTAACGTGCACCAGGGTCCAGAGTTGCGGAGTGGAGACAGCTGCATTATACCATCGTCGACAGACTTGCTGTGGTGTGAAAGGAAAGCACAATTGTTCATCGGAAGCCGAAAGCGAGTAGAATGCTGATAACAGGATTTCAGAGATCAGCTCGCTCGGAATTTTTTCTACAGGCCCGCCGAAGAGTGTGGTCAGCTGATGGTTGCTTTCTGGATTGAAGCCAGCATTTTCTAGAGGCCGTTCAATCATCTGCATCGCTGCGCGCGGTAAAATATGGCTCAGCACAATAGGATGAAACTGATCTATGAATGCTCCTACCCACTAATTGAGGGGCTCCGGAGAGCCAAGATAGGTGGAATCCTTGCGAGCATGCAGTTTTTTAACCCTCATAAGGATCCATTGATCCTGGGAGGTTTGCTTCTCCCTTCAGCTGAGATGTAAATGATCATTAGCAGTTGAGAGCAAAAGAACAACACCATGTCAAGCGCCCTTTAGGAAGGTGGGGGAGCGGGCCACGCTAATATGCTGTACCTGCTCACTTGAGCCTTTCGATAATCGTGCGCACGACGTACGGATCAAGTCCAGCACATGCATCTCAAAAAGATACCGCCATATCATCATTTCTTGACGATACCTGTGGTGCCATGAAGGGATGACGTTGGCACACTTGGGGTTGGAACCTAAATAGTTTTAGCTCGATCATTGCAACAAACAGAGTCCGTGTGATAGAATGTAGTCAACATAAAAAAGTTGTACTCGGGAACGCTCACCGAAGAAAAGCTCCATTTGACATGTATGCTTTATGTGAACAGTTCCCAGGCGCATACTGATCACTTGAACCCC
>WSTZ01000012.1:30157-42160 GCA_019632295.1 Tulasnella sp. 418 | reverse complement strand
GCGTTTTATGCGATCGTCCGGAAATTACCGCGGCGATTCGAATGATTCTACATGATGTAAACTAACATGATCGCATTCAGTGTGTCATGTGAGGTGAAGATGAAGCATCGCCATTACAGTTTGCGAAATATAACTTCAAGGTAGTGTGTTTCAAACGTTGGATGTCGCTAGAGGAAGCCTTCATTTACACACAGTCGGTGAGGTGAGAAACTGCGAACTAATATTTATAATATGACATTGTCGATGAATCGAGAAGAAACCATCAAGGCGATTCAGCCATGCCATCATCACCTATGGCACATTAATGCCATCATGATGTGGAGTTATCTCAAAGGTCAAAAGTCAGTAGCCCGGCCTCCGAATGTCCACTCCCCGTTTGCTCCCCAAGCCAAGGGCTCACGCTTTGGTCCACCCCGTTCCCCAGTTTGCGGATTTACATCCCCGTCAAATTCGGGAGCAGGTTTTGATTTTGCATCGGGATGGAGTGTAGAATTCTTATCTGTGAACAATTCGACAGGATTGGAATCAGGAGACTAAATTCTGGTTAATATCGATATCATACCTTGATTTTTAGCATGCGTTTGATTCGCAACCGGTCTCTGAGCGGCACGGATCAAATCCTCAAACTCCTTCTGATCGGCAGCTGGGAGAGGGGGTGGACCAGGCCTGTTCATCTGGCTGGGAAATGGATCTTTGGCGGTAAAATTGGTGGATGTGAGAGTTCGTGTTCCATTGCGGTATATAATCTTCCCGCAGATCGTTCGTTTAGTTACCGATATCATGAGCAAGATATTTGTGGTAGAAAATAATTTGGAGGCCTAGAACTTCATCGACAACAAATTTCCCACGTCGACATAAAACCACGTGAGCGTTGTTTTTGGAAATCGCGTTGTGATCGCTTCCATCCGCTTTGAGAGCGGCAGCCCAGAGACGCCACCTCTTTCTCCAAAACAAAAACCAAAATCCTATAGCTCCCCTCAGCACGCCATGAATTCACTGTGAGTGTTCTTCCATTGTTCCTTAAACAACAAATGGATGACCTTCTTCAACAAGTCCCCACGGAGCTTGGTCTAGACGCGTCGTTCACAATGCTTCACCCTCATCGCTAGACCTGAATCCACCTCGACCTAAACCCAATTCCAAGTCGTCTACGATGATAGCCCCCACAGAGCGTCAGCTGGCGCTGAGTGCTTTAGCGGAGGACGAGAGACGTGCCGCTATCCTGAAGGACCAACTGGATATCCTTCAATCAGAATATGACGCGGCAATCCGTTCCATTGTTATGAAGCGCAATCAACTTGCTGCTATTGCACTGCTACCTCCGGAGCTTCTTGGAGAAGTCTTTGTGTATACTAGTGAAGTGGATGAGGTTGCCCCAGTGATGTAGGTTAATTTTCATATAGCTAGCTTCATTCACTCAAAATTCATTCACCCACTAGGTTGTCACATGTTTGTCGGTCTTGGAGGCAGACTGTCAGAAGTACTCCTAGGGCTTGGTGCCACATACATATCCGTCTTAGATGCAAGAACCCATCGGAGCTGGCAGGCTTGTTCTTCGAATTGTCTAGGGCATGTCCCCTCCATGTGGCTCTTACCGATCCTCCTCAACACTGGAATTACTATCCACCTCATCCCAAATTAGTGCAACTTGCGGTTCTGTTACGCGCCAACTGGCATCGGATCAAAATATTCAGGTGGGTGCTTCCGTCGTTGAGCATGTGATTTGTTCAAACACCTCTTTATAACAGAATGTATAGAGTGGGCACACCACTGACCAAAACTGTTCTTCAATTCTGCCGTAAACGGCTTCCGGAGGAAATACCCGGCATCACCTATCCTCCTTCCATAACCATTTTACCAACGCCATCAATCTTGCGTCACGTAGCTATCCACTTGGAGTCTAGGTTCGATGAAGAAGTGGCTGAAGGGGTTGACCTCACGGACATGCATGATTTATTCGGAGATGCCTCAGGGATAGCTACATTCTGCTTGGAGAATGGTATTCCATCCTACGATCTCCCTCTATTCTCGTTTAGAGGGCTGAAGTCGATTCAAATCGAGGAACCAGAACGACCTGGGTACTCAACTCCGGTGTCAAAAATCATGGCCATACTCGCAGCCTCCCCAGATTTGCACGTGTTCATCTTGGCTGGAAATAAAAGCTCGGAGGATGGCAAGGTTGATGAGATTCATGGAAGTCCAGCAAGAATTATCTCGCTTCCGGCTCTTCGCATTTTATCGCTACAAAGCATCGATATACCCCATCTCCTCGACCATATTAGGACACCATCTCTCGAAAAACTCAAATTAGGAAACGAGCTTCAGAGTGGATGGAATCGTTCGGTCGCCTCTTCTCTACGAAATCTAATATATCGCTCAGGTCACCCACATATCACACGGCTTCGCATCAATGATCTTTCCACCCCACAGGCGCTCAGCTTACAAGACTGGGCTTGCTTTGACGCTCTACCACATCTAGTTTCCTTCCGTATCCATCACACTCATTTCCCTGATACATTGCTTCAAGCGTTGACCATTGACCCAGTTGCTGTCATTCAAGAGCAGCCACGCAACCCTACTCAACCTCATCACAAACTCCTATGCCCCAAACTGTCAAAATTGGTCTTCGAGAATTGCGATTTCTCAGGTGCTGCCCTGATCAAATTCGTCAAGTCTCGACAAGTAATCCAAAGCCGTTTATATGAAGAAGCAGTAGCCCAGGGTAATGAGAATGATAGGGGGATCCGAAAGATGATTGAACAATGTCATGACATATCCGAGCTTTGGGTTGGGACGTGCCCTATGGTAGGGGACGAGGATGTGGCGGAATTAAAGATGTTATTGGGCGGGAAGTTTCAGTCGAGCCTGTCTCCAGGAGCAAGCGACTCTCAGTGAATTGATATAAGGTAGCATGGGACTTTCTACACATCCTTGATTATTTGCACTTCACGCATCACTTCAGAACCTTCTCACGATAACACTGTAGCACTCAAACATTTTCCTTCTTCTCTAATCACAGTACATAGATATTTGTACCTTCAATGCAACAGCTGACTCAGCATGTCCATGACTTCGCGAAACAGGACTCTCTCGTGCTCCAATAGTGGTGATTCGTCATCACCTTGGTCCTCAGAAGCATCACTTTGTCCCTTTTTCAAGGCGATGCCGACAACAACAGGTTTTCGTGACATTCCTTCTTTTTCGTTGCTTGTCCACCATATGGTGGCGATTTGGGATGCGTAAAGGTTGTAGAGAATTTGCATATGTTCCGACGGCGGCTGACCGAGAAGTGGTGTAAGTTGTATCGAAGCCGGTGGGTTTGGTAGAGCTGGTGGTATGGGACGTAATGGTAAAGGTGTCGTCATCGGGATAGAGGCTTCAATCTGTTCGATAATAGGTGAGGTGAGTGCTCGCATGTACAACATTAGCGTCTTTCTGCATACCAATGATCCAACTTTACCGAGCTGAGTTACCAGTATAAGAACGCGATCGCCATAGATTTGTACCAATAGCTCGGTGTGGACTCCATTGACTGTTTTTGCTGCTTGAGACATGGTGCAAGATCTGGTTGTAAAGTGGCGGGCTGGTCCACACGGAGTCAAATTTCACGAGTTCCGCAACACACCTAGTCAAGCAGAAGAGGAAAAAAGACATCCAAAATATTTTTGCGCTCTAGGCGGGATAATAATCTACTGGAAACATTCGTCGAGTCCTTAAGTACTACGAGCGAGAGAGCGTGATATACGTGATAAATGGATGAGATGCGGAAAAGCCAAGATGAATACAAATGTGCAGGAGAAAAAAAACGAGGTCCGAAAAGTATACAGATCGTGAATAACATGACATAAGTAAAAAGCACAAATGCAGATGTTTCCACAATAGCACGATCATTTACTCTTCGTCAGAGAAGACTTCCTCACCCTTCTTACGGCGGGCCATACGATCCTTCTTGGCTTTGCGTGCTTCGGCAGCGGTGAGCTTCTTCTTCTTGGATTTGTCAATCTTGTTGCCCATGGCATCATATTGATCTTCATCGTCACCGGCCTTGTTATCAATACGAGGGCCACTTCCTTGACCTTCGACCCAGTTGTGGCCGGATGCCTCGAGGTAACCATCGCGCATAGCCCAAACTTCCTTGCAGATAGACTCGGAGAAGTCACGAGAGTGAGTAATGATGAGAACACCACCCTCGAACTCCTTAATGGCCTCGATCAAAGCAGCAAGAGATTCACGGTCGAGATAGTCTAGAGTTAAGAGTAACAAGTCAGCCACTGTCCCTATTTACCACGTTGTGTCACTCACTAGTTGGTTCGTCCATCATCAAGACGTGAGGTCTACGCCAAGTAGCGGCACCAAGGACAACCTTGACTTTCTGACCGCCGGAAAGACCTCTCATGGTGTTGTGAGAGACGAACTCGGGTTCGAGGCCAAAGTCGGCGAAGTGCTTCTCGATTTCACGACGGACGAGAGGTCGGAGGAGACCAAGGCGCTGAGCCTCGCGAGTATCGATTTCGAGTACTTTCTGTGAACGAAGGCTATGAGTTAGTCAGACGACCTTAGATTTAATTCATGTATTACTCGCCTTTTCGAAACCACGAGTGAGGAGTTCGTCACGGGGCAACCAGATGTTCTCAGTGGAGGACAAGCCCTTGAAGGAAATTTCGTATTCGTAGGACTGCTTGAGCTTCTTCCTTGAGACGATTTCGTCAATGATTCGCTTGACACCCTCAACGACCACAGTAGCGCCCTCCTTCATCTTTTTCTCGTCCTCAGCAGTGATGATGCGGGTAGCCTTCATCATCTCTTCAATATCCTCACCGGTCTGGTAACGCCACAACATGTAGTCCAAAGGAGTCTTGTCGAGATGCTGGTCGATGTGATGGAAGGCATGCTGAGCAACATAACCAACAACCAGGTTGGGGTGCTTCCAGATTTCACCACCCTTGTTAGGCTCCATCTCTCCAATCAAGAGCTTGACAAGAGTGGATTTTCCGGAACCATTGGGACCCAAGATTGCAACACGAGATGAGAGTGAGACTTGGAGTGTGATGTCATACAATTGCTGAACTGGTTGAGTGGGATATTGGAATCCAACTTTGCGCATCTTCAACAAGGACTTCTCCTTAGTCTTAACACCATCAAGAAGTGGTGGATCTGGGAGTCTGAACTTGTAGTCGGAGGCCGCCTCGAGGGTGTAGTAAGACTTGGCTTCGGGAACAGCCTTGACGAATTGCTCAAGGTTTCCGCGGTAGCGCTTGATCTTGAACCTGTTGAGGTGAAGTACGTCGGTGATGGTGTTGTTCAAGAAGCTGGAGTCGTGGGAGACGATGACTGTCGAAGATCAGGTCAGACGATATTTGTAGAAAGATAACGATGAGTAAACTTACTCGAAGTGCAAGTCTTGAGTCCAGTGAGGTAGGCTTCCAACCAAGCGATGTTGACGACGTCCAAGTGGTTAGTGGGTTCGTCGAGCAACAAGATATCGGCCTTGAAGAGAATAGCACGAGCAAGCGCAAGCTTCATCTTCCAACCTCCAGAGAGAGAACCGATAGGAAGACCTTGACGGGTATCGTTGAAGCCGACGGAGGCAAGAGTCTCGACGATCTCGGCCTTGGTGGCCTGAATGCGCTTGTCTGACAAAACCCACTCGAGGACCGAGATTGACTCGTCAGAACCGTCGATGTCGTGCTCGACGTAGAAGGTGCGGACTTCGTCAGGTGATGGGAATCCTTCAACTTGACTGCAAAATCACGTGTTAAGCATGGCTTAGGGAATAGTACTAAAAATAACCTACCCGTTGGTGATTGCCCTCATGAGGGTTGACTTTCCAGTACCGTTCCTTCCACAGAGACCGTAACGATGTCCACGCTTGAGGCGAAGATTAGCAGTGTTGAGAAGAATCTTAGCTCCGTAAGCCAAAGAGAACTGGCAGTTGCAGAGATCTTCTCCTTCTTCCTCATCCTCAGGTACCTCGTCATCCGTGGCATCCTCGTTTGCCGACTTCAAGAGGAGTTCACGAGCAACTCTAGCGGGTTCAGGAGCGCTAGCAAGGTATGCAAGGTAGGGCGAGAGTGCATTCTCCCAGTCGGCGATCTCGAAGTTGCGGGCAGCAACGAGAATAGCAGCGAGTTCGGAAGCATAGACAGTGATGGGATCGGTAGCTGAAGGAGGTGATCCGGAACCAGCCTTCTTGTAAATCGCAACAACGGCATTGGCAAGAGCCTTAGACTCGATGTATTTTGGGGCCGGAATATTAGAACCATCGCCCTCAGGGATCTTGGCGGTCTGGCGAAGTGTAGCAATAGCGCGACTAACGACGCCACGAGCCTCAGGGTCCGCAACGGACTCCTCGATCTTCAAGAGACCGGGGAGGAGTTTAGGAACGAAGGGACGAACGGTGAATTCGCTGTCGACGAGCTTGGACATGTTGTCGATGATGACAGCCACTTTACGCTTGATGGCAGTTGGCCTTTCCTGGAGACCTCTGGAGAGGAGAGGAACCATGAGCGAAAGAGTGGGCGAGTCGACTTCGGAAACGAAAGTGGTTGCGGAAAGGAGCTGAATGGTCTTGGGGACTTCCTCAACGGGGTTAATCAAAGCGTTGATGAGAGCGGGGATGAAATTAGCAACATCTGTCAGGGCCAAAAGGGTCAGCAAGTGCATCGCGCAGAAAAAAAAAGTCGCCCTTGGCGCCACGTACCCTTGTTTGAAACCAACGCAGTGGTTTTGGTGAGTGTCTCTCTGGCGGCTTTCTTCACATCAGCCTTTGTATCCCAGATAGCCTCGGAAAGGACGGGGATGATATCCGGAGTAAGTTTAGCAACTTGCACAGGGGCAGAGATGATAAGCTGATTCAAAACGGCGAGACAGCCGATCTTGACCTGCCATTTGCCAGCAGTCTTGATTTGTTGGAGGAGAGCCGGCATGATAAGCGAAGTGGCCCATGGACTAATGGTGGAAGCGAGGTCCTTGACCGCTTGAATGGCGGCGTTTTTGACAGCCGGCATCTTGTCCCCGAATGTCTCGAGGAGATTAGCGAAGACGCCACCTTCTTTTGAGTTGATGATGATGGGCTCGAGAGCCGTTCCAGCGTTCTTGACGAAGATGGAAACCGCTTGGCAGGCGCCTTCGCGAGTGGCTGGAGATTTTTTGTCGGTAAGAGCTTTTACGAGAGCAGCTTCGATTCCGGCATGAATGAAGGCCGCAGGCCCG
Source organism: Tulasnella sp. 418 (assembly GCA_019632295.1). Lineage (NCBI taxonomy): Eukaryota > Fungi > Basidiomycota > Agaricomycetes > Cantharellales > Tulasnellaceae > Tulasnella > Tulasnella sp. 418. Next base: position 34,948 of record WSTZ01000012.1, on the reverse strand, counting down.
TCATTCTTTGCTTGAGAGGCGAATGCATGAGCAGCACTCTCTCTGGCGAGCTTGTCGGTCGCAAAGAGAGAAGCAGTGTCGACTACACCAGTGGCAGGTGCAGCAGTGGGCTTAATTGGAGCAGCAGCAACAGCTGGGGAAGGAGAAGCAATAGCAGCGGGGGCCATGTCTAAGCAACGATAAAGATGTGGTTAGCAACGAAAAAAGGACAGACAGATTCAAAAGTGGGGCACTCACCTATCGTTTTTATGCTAGTGATGATGAATGCAAGTTGAGAGAAAACGAAAACGTCTAAAATCTATGGAACGAGACGAATCTATCGCGCGAGTCTATGAGGATTCTAAGAGGAGACGACGGTAAAGATGAAAGAGACGCGTAAAACGCGAAGAGAGGGTGAAAGAGAGGGGAGAGGAGGGGGAATGGTTGCTATCAAATTTTCTCGAATACCCCGCCTTTTGTAGACGCCCGGACTTTACGGATATTCCTGATTTGGAATCCTCACACACCACATCGCCTTCACCCCGCATTTAAAATTTTTCAACAAACGTTTCGCTGGCAACTCCATCAGCCACACATCGGGCAATTCTCCGGAAAAGAGTTAATTATGTATTTCGACAGAACAAGTTGTAATGGGTCTCTCCGAAGACACTGCGGGCCTTCCATCATGTATCAAACAACGTCCATCATTGTTCCTTCTCCTGAAGTTTAGCGAAGCTAACAGGTGTAAACATCTGATTGTTACCAAAAACGTTTCATCGGTCAGACAATTTTCACGCCCCAGAACCCGAGTGGGTTCATTAAAAGAACTTAAAACCACTTACATATCCACCGGCTTCATAATGCTTGCTGTTCGCCTCCACCCTATTACCGGACAGCGATGAAAGGTGAGCTTCGTCCTAATGGCTTTTAGACGTACACTTACCAATGAAGTCGAAGCGCGTGCAAGAACGCGGAAAGACCCTGTAGAAGTAAAAGAAAGTATTAAGATTAAACGTAAGTCCGTGTGCTTGGAGCTCAAGACAAAAACCCAGCAGGGTGGGCAGGGGTAAAAAGCTTCTTTGCTGGGAGCAGCTCGTGGAACGATCAACCGACCCTATTCCAGGGTCGCGTCTTTCTCGGTCCGCCAATCGAACGTGCCATATTACCGCAACTCGACTGCGTTTATCGACAATAAAAGGAAAAATAACGGCCTCACTCACCTCCATAACACAGAGAATAAAGATTGTAAGGGAGAACCACATCGCAAACATAAACATCATGAAGAGGATTGCTCCGACCCCACCGGAGACGAAGCTGGTTTCGAGAGTCATGGTGTAAAGCACTTCAGAAAGCTGTGCGTGCGCCAAAGAGAGCGCCCACAACCGGAGATAGGAAGCCGTATTCGAGATACATCCTAGGCAGAACTCAATGGTGTGAATCACTTGGTGAATAACCACTTCGCCCATCTCAAAGTGTCCCTAAAAATTGAGGGGTAAAATTTTCCAAGATCGATTAGCGGGCAGATCTCGATCGAAAAGCCGCAACTTACCCCATGTCCACCATGCCCGTCATCTTCAGCGTCTTCCACAATCAAATTTCCATTACCTTCTTCCTCCTCACCCTCATCGTGGGCAGTCAAGCCTCTTGGTGCATCGCCATCCCCAGTGCTGATGTTCCGGTATCCCATGGAGACCGTCTTCTGGTGTTCTTTCCATAAGATGTAGGGTTTTGTGATTAACATCCAGGGAACGCAAACCAATGCCACAAGAAGCAAAACCACTTGAAGAGGACCTTGTCCGGCAAACAATTGGTCCTCGATGGTACCAGGACTCAAGAACATGTAGATGAGCATGTTGAGGAGTGATGGGGGTTTACCAGCACCTTCGGCGGACCAGTCGGTGCACCATTTCATGATGATGCATATAACGAGATAGCCGAAGATAGACTCCAAGAAGATTAATTGAGGAATGAACTCGGCCCAAATATTGAGTGTTCGCTTGAAATGAAGATGATTTGGTACTTGAAGACAGATAGCAAACGTCATCTAAATTATTTGCACCCGTAATGGTCAGCATGTGATCGAGCAAGGTAAAAAAGCACGTGCGTCCACTCACATGAATAACACCCAGGATAATTGATAATTTCATCTTGTAGGAATTGGTAAACACCAGTGCATTCTCTGCACCGTGCCAAGCTGGGTCCAATCCAAACGGATACGTGTGGCCGTTCGCGATTGCTGTGAGAGTTCCGTTGCCTCGAGGCCAATCCCATCCGGAATGCCATATGTGCATCGATTTCGAGAAAATATCGTTGTAGATGAGACCAGTAAACATGGAGAACATTCCCATGAGCAGGATGATGTATCGTCCACTAACAAAGGCAATCGGTCGTTAATGTGTGAAGATGGAAGCGAACCTGCCATAACTTACTAGAAGAATGTTCCGATCATCTCACCGATATCAACCTGCTCAATTTGCCTCTCAAAGAAGATCATCCCAACCGCAGTCAAAGTGACCAAGAATCCATGACCCAAGTCTCCAAACATTACGGCAAACAGGAAAGGGAAAGTGACGACAGCGAATAAGCCTGGATTCACCTCCTGGTAGGTCGCAATGCCATAACTGTCAATGATGGTTTGGAATCCCTCGGTGAACTTATTAGTCCGATGGAACGTGGGGGGCTGTTTGGCTGTTCTGATCTCTTGCAAAATGGGAGGAACGCTGGTGCCGGCGGTTTCCTATGACGACATCAGGATCAGTAAGAATCAAGCTGTTGGAATGCGTAATGCGTACCGTAGCCTGTCTGAGAGCCAACATAATCATTGCGATGTCCCTGGTAGGCACCCAACCCTCGGCAATCAATGTCTTCCGCCTCGCATCGTAATTGAAGAGATTTAATGTTTCGTAGATGAGCTTCTCCTTGGCTACGGCGTCTTGCCAGCCCGCGAGACCCTCTGCAATCTTGATGAGCTCCGCCTTTCTAGTACCACTAGTGTTATACAAGACATTCCCAATATCCTCCAACCTGGACGTTACTTCTCGCAAGGCATCTGAACGTTTGTCGGCGTTCGAGTCGATGGGATATAGAGTTCCACCCATGGACTCGGCAACCTTGCGGATCTTTGCGAGAAGAGCTTGACCATGAGCAAAGATGATGAAAACGTTCTTCCTTGTTTCGACGCCGGTTACGGGATCAACAAAGACCTGGTCAATGTCGGTATGGTTCATATAGAGGTTGCCTCGTAAAACACGCCATAGGACTCTCTCGAAGGTAGGGATGCGTGCTCGGTCAATTGTACCAGCGACAAACCTGAGATAAGATATGATATGATTAGCGCAGCACTGCTAAAAAATTTGGCAAAGAACCCACTCTAAATCGACTGATCCAGCAAGACCTTCGTGCGGAACCTGGCTCTCAGCGTCACCAGCTAAAAGCGGCTGCGTTCCGTCGTCATATGAATTCCGTATCTCTGCTTCACGCCCTTCAGCCTAAATGTGAATAGGAGTGGTGAGCAGGTCGGCGCAGCACCGTGGTGAAATCGCAGCTCACTCTGTCAAAGAAAACAGCTGTCTCCCGCAGTACATGCCTAGCTTCCTGAAGCTCTCGAGTTCTGGTACTGAGGGTCTGATAGCTCTCGTTCATCTGGATGAGTCTCTTCTCATGCTCCGCTAACTTGGTGTCCAGTTCATCCCTAGTTTGATCAGTGCGAGGTCCAACCAAGAGAAGTGGAGCAGATTCATGGAGAGGTCGAACAGGGACGCTTTCCTTCTCTACTTGAGATGCAAAGAACCTAACACGGCGGGCCATTTCATCGATGCGGCGGATTTCACCGACATACGCACGCTGAAAGGGGTTCACATCTGGATTCAACTGTTTGGAAAAGTCAGACAAGTAACAAAAACAATGCTCATATTGCTCACATCCTTGAATTGTACGTTGCCCAACTCGGCAAGTTCGGAGATGGTATCATGAGCCACTTCAGTTGGGATGAACAACTGAACGAGGCTCATCTCCTCCGATCCTTGAATAATCTCAGTATATGGTCAATAAATACACCTCTCGAGTACTCACTGAAGAGACTTGGATAGTCCGTCATGATTGCACTTTTTCTCAATTAAGTGCAATGACGGCGAATGTGGGTGGTCGAAATGGGAATCGTCTTTCGTCACAGCAAACAAAGTAGAAAGTCGGAGTGTTGGCAATCAATTCCGATCCTCTCCTTCCGAAACAACCACCACCTCAGAATAAGCAGGGCTGCGGCTATGAGGACTTCGTTGGTTGTCCTGCTTGCAATTCTCCCATTAGGCACTTCTGCATTTATATGGCCGTTTGGTAAAAAACGGTTCAAGACTAATGGCCTCATTGGAGCGGGGTCCCTAGGTTTGGATGGATTACATGGTCGTGTGGCTGCTTTTGGCGACTTTGACGGAAACCAATTGTGCGTTGCATATCACATCTTTGCTTACGTGACGTGATTCGAATGCTCATTCACTCCACTTAGCCTTGACATTGTATCCCTGAGCGAAGATCAACGGGCAGTCACGTTGCATTTATGGAATCACGGTTCGGCTTCAATGATCCTTGCGCAGACAAACCAAATCTTGACTCAACATCTCTACAGACTTGTTTACATATCAACAGGGGGCTTCTGTCACACTACCTACCAAGGTCCACAACGTTATTCCGGGCGACTTCAACCATGATGGTAAATTGGATCTCCTGGTGATGTCACAATCGTCAGACTCGAGCGATCGGCTAGATATGGCTGTCTACTTTGGCACATTTGCTGGCTTTTGTATGTTATTTCGTTTC
>WSTZ01000012.1:0-29752 GCA_019632295.1 Tulasnella sp. 418 | reverse complement strand
CTCCCATCTGTCATACCAAATATGGCTTACAGACAAGTCTGGCGTTTTCAAATTTGCTCGGGGAGGCCCTCTACCGAATGGTATTGGAGCAATATCATTTGCTGATATGGGTGAGTTGAACCGTTGCGCATCAATGCTGCAGTCATACTTACCGCTTCAACTCAAGATCGTGATGGCACTATTGATATGGTCTTCCCTACTTGCGAAACAGTGTCACAAAGCACGGGCGTCGGGACTAACTGTCACTTGAATATTGTCTACAATAAGCAGAAACCACTCTGCTCTACATCCACCCCGACCATCACGAATCGGAATTGTCGCCTACCTGATGACCTATGCACCCCTGATCCAGATTTCTCTTTCAACTTTGATGCCTCAACCGACAATCAGGTATGGATACGCTCTAGTTATCGTGCACAAAAAATTTACGCTACCATTTGTAGTATTATAGTCGCTTCGCCCTCTCTTCTCTCTTACCTAATATCAACACCCCATCACTTCTTCTCTACGACACAACGCATTCACCTCCCTTGCCAATTCCCTTACGTATTGGAGATATCGATCTTGATGGGTTCCCTGACATCCTAGCGGTTGTTGCACATAACCCTCACGGTGGTATTCTGGGAATGAATCAAGTCTACGACACCACTCCCTTCCTTTTCCATTCAAATCCTTGCGGGGACCAACAGGGCTGCTCACCAAACAAGCGAGCATTCGAGTTGGTATCTAAACACGTTGAGCCTTTGCAAGACATTAAGGATGCCAGAGGTGCTGCATTCCTGGATATCGATGAAGATGTGCGTATCAAGGGTTTTATTGGACCTACTCATGCTCAATAATACTTTATGACAGGGTACGTTGGACATATTAGTTCAACGGACAGGGAAGCAGGAGGATGCGGGAACGAAAGTTACATTCATACAGAATAACTTTTTCCATGACGCCTTCTTCTTAAAAGCCATAGGTGAGACTTCAGGCCGCCAAAAATTACGAGAAGCTAATTTTACCCGCTCTCAGTTCTGAATGGTGCTTGCTCAGGATGGTGCTACCCAGCCAACGGAAGTGAACCCAGATACCATGTACGTGTCTTCCCATTACTCCAGCGATATGCTGTGTCTGACCCTGTGCATATAGCCTTTCGGTGTCAGTTATTCCGGTGCGTCCTACAAGTATACCATACTGGATACGAGCGGACGGCGCTCAGCGGCACAAGGTAAGATCTTTATCCTTTGCGAATGCCTTCAATTGACTGGACTCGCCATGCAGTCGCCCAACTACCACAAACAGCATACCAGGCGCTGCTCACTCCATACTCGTTCTTTGGTCTCGGGAGGACGAACAATTACATCGAAAATTTGTTCGTGGGGTCAACGAAGCATTCTGAAGAGCACTATATAAACATGGAGGGCGTGATACCTAACTCAAAAGTCGTCATTATGCCGACTCAGGAAGGAGATGATGGAATGTGGCGGAGAGAGCTGTACCTCAGACCTGGGGAGTGGATTCCTTGGGTCACACTAACAGTGGCAGTCGCAACTTTCATATTGGCAGGAATAGTGTTCATGCTTCATCTCAGCGAAAAGGTTGGTTTCATTCCCAAAACCGGTATTCGTCTACAGATGCTTACTGCTCTTCACAGAGAGAGGATGAAATGGAACGGAGACGAGCGCTTCACCATATCAACTTTGATGCATTATAATCTAATATTATACATTTCTACATCTCGGCTACTCTTGTGCCATTGCTTTATAGATTTTCAAGCAACTCAACCAGTAATGATGACCCACTTCACTGGATTCCCCTCGCGCTTGACCACTTTTCCATCTTTCTCCAGCTTCGATAGGTGTAGCATGACATTGTTGGCAGCTGCTGGCCAGAGGTTTGGTGGGTAAGAAGCATAGAGCTTGGGAACGATTTCTTCCTCTACGCTCCACTCTCGAGGCTGTGGATCACCTGAGTCCAACACCGTCGGCTGACCAAGCAACTCGAGTAATTGGTTTTCCCTCTCTAATCGATGACTGATATACCATTCAATTGTTTTCCTTCCATCCTCGAGAACGGGCCCATGACCAGGGTATATTTTTCCCGTCGACCCTTCGCAGTCAACCCACGACTCCGTCCTGAGCCTCTCTAGGCTCTTAATGTATACCGAAAGATCCTCGAATATGGCTGTGCCGTAACCCAATACCGTGTCTGCCGTGAATAAAGCATTTTCTTCCTCCAGGTAGAGACAGATTGAGTCAGGCGTATGGCCGGGTGTATGAATGATGCGTAAGAATGTATTAGGGTTTAATGTGTTGCCTTCTTCAGCCCTCGAGTGGATAACTTGACCATCCGAGAGCGCATGGAAGTAGGGCCGTTCCGGATTAACTTCCCCCGCAGAAGGTTGGTAAAAATTGCCGGATTCCGTGATGGCTGACTGTAACTCGACGAGTCTTGCGTACATGTTCTTGATGTCCTTGGCGGACGGAACATGACCAGGCAGTTCCACGTGGGGTGAGGGGAATTTATGCAGACGAGGTGGAGTATATGGCGTTCCAGAGGTTGAACCTAGCTTCCTTAATAATACGAGGACGGAAGGGATGCCACCAAAGTGGTCAAAATGTTTATGCGTGACAATGATATCGCTCACAAGGGGTCGGTTGAGAGCGCTTGATGAGTCCGGTGAAGAATGCTCTTTGATTGCATTCAATAAGGCTTCTTCCAGCAAAGGTGAGTAACGATCATTCCCTTCTCCTGTGTCAACGAGAATGTAGGGGGGTGACTGGCCAATCAAATATGTATTCGTTCCTAATCGTTGCGTTAGTTACATGACGTTTACCTGAAGACGCAACGTGGAATGTATACCTTGAAGGGTAAATTTACCAGGATTCTAAAAGATGGAGCTGAGCTAAACTGTCATGGGTTCATGCAATCTGGCAGACCTGGCCTAATACACGTAGCACTCTATTCGAAAGCTGAGAAGATGGCTGACGTCAGCCATATGTCTATCCTCTCCGCTGTACTGATACTCACCCTTGTTATAGATGGAATCTGTTCCAGCATTGGGGAGGGATCTAAGGTGGTGTGGTTGTACAGCTAAATAAACAAATACCCGCAATCGTCACGTGGTCCAAGAATGCAGTGAGCCTGCCACTGCCAGTACTTTTTGTGGACCAGCTTTGCGTTCCTGTGAATACCAATTTCAGGCCTACTGAGACTTGCCATGATCAGGCTGTTAGGTGCGAGGACATCAATATATTTGGTGTCAGTGTTTGCATCGGGCATCTGTGTCCAATCTGCTAGCAACAGGCTGAGGGGGAAGACCTTTGTGGAAAAATTGAAGTCTAGAGGTCGGCACCTTTGTTTTTTGGTTTACGGTCTTAGGACTCGCTATGCGCAAGGCTCCTAGCATCCAATTCTCATAAAGGCCGCCAAAAGTTTGGTATCAGTGTCTGGTCTGGCGTCGTTCAAGCATCTATGTCAAGTCAGCAGCAGGGAAACCTTCAAGTTTGCTGAGAAATTGAAGTCTAGAATTCGGCACCTTAATTTTTTGGTCTACAGCCTCAGGACTTCGCTGCACAATGGCCCTAGTATCCATTCTCAGAAATGTTGCAAAAGATAATGGTAACAGTGCCTGGTCTGGCGTCGTTCAAGCATCCGTGTCAAGCCAGCAGCAGGGAGACCATTGCTGAAAAATTGAAGTCTAGAATTCGGCACCCTCGTTTTTCGGCCTGCAACATCAAAGCCTGCAGTGCACAAAGGTCTTACTGTTGAGATTGATAATCCAATAAGAACAAGCCGGTGTTGGCGTGTGATGTAGCATCATTTATGCGAATAGGGCATGATTTGGCTGCAACGAGCAAGAGAGTTGTTCTCCCGTCTTATCTAAATATTTTCGGTTGCTGATTGCAGAGACCTGCATCGTTAATACTGGCTACTTTAGCTAGATTTAACGCGATATGTTAATGCATGGCGACCATATGTTGCCTATAGTCAATACTATTCGGCTATAGGAGGTACTAGCTCGCCGTGGATGCGTGTAGTGGGCACACTTGACAAGAGAGAGCTAGGTATTGTATAATACATGTCTACCGAGAAGTATGCTTACCATATCGACTGAACTCCCCGCTATTCACAAGAAGGAAGGTGTATGCAGGCCTGCCCCAGACGCTAGTATTTAGACTCTATACGGGTACTTGTATACGCAACATGGCGCCGCATCAAACAAGTCTTGGATAGGAATCCACCCTACATTAATTGTCCCCAAAATGGAATTACATGAACCAATACACGTCGGTGTGCTCCTTGACCTCAACTATTGCTACAGGATATACCTATTCATGACGGATTCAAATGCTAAGAGCACAATCTTAGACGGACGCCGTGCAACCTGCTGCGTAGTTTTCGCAAATAAAGAATCGGTCAAGCTGCATGTCATTAACTATAGTCTGATTCAGCAGCATGCGGCTAATGTTACCGCTAATCAATGACCAAACAGCAAATTACGCGCATGCGCCGCAGACTTGTTCCAAGCCTAGTAACCCATGTAACCAAAGCAGAAGAGCGAGAAAGCGCATAGAGACTTCATGATCCAATCCAATATTTGGGGACGTGTTGTGCGAGGAACCTTAATTTCAACTCAATCGGTCTTCCACCCGTCAGCCTAAACAACGCCGAGAAAATGTCAATGATTCTATCCTTCATCTACAAAAGGGTTTGAGTTACATCCCTTGGGAAGTTTTTGAGGACGACGACGAATGCGAAGAATGTAAGCCAAAAACATGAAGAATTTCAAAATGCGCGAAGAATGCCGGGGTGACTAAAATCACAACGGTAAGTATGCCGTAGTACGAATAGTTAAAAAGTTTATGCAGAAACAGACACCTCCGTAGACGACATATCAACATCTGTAGCTGTGGTTGGTGGAGATGATTTAGGTCTGACGACCGATTGTTGCTCAAGAGTCTTCTCCAACTCTAACAGGGCCTTGACGTTCTCATGCTCCCACAGTGCTTCTTCTTTGGCTTTAGTCAGACGCTGAAGAGGTTGACGGGGAGCACCTCCATATCCGGACTTCTTCTCCAGCAGGAACTTGGTACCAGCAATACCAGCCAACGCAATAGTTCGGTCACCACGCGCAACTATATCCTGAATATGCTGCGCTTCTGAAAGCAGTGCCGGATTCGAGAGGGCAGCGAATGAGAGATTAGCCAAACGGACAAGAGCATGCTGAAAGTTCACAGGATTATTAGCAACGTCGTTGATATCAGAGAACCAACAATGCCAACCGGAGCAACATTTCCTAATCCGACAATGGCTCCGTGAGCCCGAGAAAACGCCGAGGGTAGGATGAAATCGGCAAATCCGCCCAACACAAGGAATCTGCGCGTGTCTAATATTAGCACCCGATTCGATCATGGTGGGTTGGCGAAATGTACGCACGGTGCATCCTTGTTTTTCCTTGGGTACGCTTGATTGAAGGATTCGACAGCTGTCGTAGCGGCAATGCGAACCAACTTTCCAACGTTACCGCAGCTATGGGTATAGGCACCGGTAAGAAACAAAAGGCGCGAGTCAACTTAAATCATGACCCACGTAAGCTTAACCCCACAAATGTTAGAGGAGGACTTGGCGATGTCTTCGATGATATCGGAATCTAGGTCGAGACCACCAGCAGCACCAGGATCTGTATAAAGTATTAAGCGTCGAATATTGACATTAAGAGATGCGCTAATGCTCACAGTTATAAACCATGACCGGGATCGGGCTAGCTTCAGCGACAGTGACGAAAAACGTCTTGAGAGCCGCGGCGTCCAGTGCACCTGCGAAATAGCCACTGCAAATGACAATCGCGTAGTCCGCGCCGGCTTCAGCGGCTTGTTTGTTTAGTTCAATAGTAGCACGGGTAGATCCAGCCCCTGTTCCAGCGATAATGGGCACGTGAATAAAACCGGCATTGTCGAGAGCCTCTCGAGCTGCCTTGATTAATTGCACGCGCTCCGAGGGTTCAAGATGATGTGCCTCTCCCATAGATCCGCAGAGAAGAATTCCCATCCCAGCTTTGGCGAGGTGAAGAATATGCTTCTGGAACGTAGGAATGTCTGATGACGAGACAAGCCATGAGTCGAGGGTCATCTTTCAGGAGAGACGCGTAAAAAAATCGAACTCACCCAATTCTTCTGATTGTGGTTTGAAGAAAGTAGGAATGGGTGCATAAACGCCAGGTGCGAGGGGGCGCGAGCGTTGGACGGTGCTAGTATAAATCATGATGAATTTCGCTGGTAGCTATCAGATCAAGACCGAAAGGTAGGGAGAGTGAGAGAGGGTGTATCTACAGTGCACGCTCCATCGTTATTCATTTCAGTCTGGTCTATATAGAAGAGGTCGGGGCGTCGAGTAGAACCACAATCAATGATTACGGTCCGGAAACGGTCCGCCCCTTTCACTGCCACCGGCCCAATTTTGCGGGCTCACCCGGAGAAACCCCAGGTAATTTTTGTCCTCGCGTCGGGGCCTTTGCCAGGCCAAAATCACAGCACACTTTGGGTTTCCAGTTCAACTTCACTCCGACGATTGCGTAAAGAAGTACGGTACAAGTCACCCGACTTCGGACATCCCGGTAAATTGCTTCTCAGGATACATCATATATGTTAGGCCTTGCAGACATGATCTTCCCAGCTGCAGAATACTTCTGTGATGAGTTCGCTTGGCTTTCAAAAGGCGGCATTCATCAACGCACCTAGGCAAAGCCAAAGGTAGATTTTCGGGTGCCAAGTGCGGATATTTCTGCCGAATGATCTTGAGAATTGCGTTGAATATTATCTGGCGGATATAATATATCGTGAGCATATAGTATAATAAACGGTGTCCCGTCTTACATCATATCCAGCTGGTTTGAGATGCAAGCCATCACTAAGTAATTTCCTTAAGTCCTCTCCTTCGAATTCTTTGTAAGTGTCCACAACAGAGGCACCGACTTGCTTCGCAAGGTCTTTGACAGCTTCGCCGTAGTCGGCCGTGACTTTGGGATCTCTATCCCGCCACTTTTCTGGTTGAATCGGTGGAGGAGTTATGAAGATAGTCGGAATGTCTGAAGGATACAGTGAATACATGGCAAGGAGATTTTTCTTGTATCGGTCAATTGGCACCTGGAACGAATCATTCGCATTAGAAAAGAATACCGTAGTAGAAGTCATTAACCAACATGTTGTCCCGAAGGCATCCCGTCTAAAACAGCGTCATTTGCACCTACGAATCGGGCGAGACATTTCATTATTAGTTATGTCCTTTTTGGCTCAAGGTCCGCCGTACCAAACCAGATGGTCACAAGAGCTATTTTAGACTTTCCAGGGCTATGTGCACGATCAATAATCTTGAAAATGTTCAGTTGAGCCAGTACGCAGGTAAAGAAACTTCAACTACCTTTTCGGCGATTGGAAGATACCAGTCAGTGTTATACCCTGCCCATAGTAACTGCATCAATATATGCGTTCGCTCAATGACTTTAACACTCTGACCTCCTAACCCCCTGTTGACTACGTCAAGTTTGCGAAAGTATCTGCGTGGACATTAAGCGGGTCATTCATACCCATTATCAAGAACATACATACGCGACTGAAAAGGTATTTCCAAGGTATTATTGTCAACATCGACCTTGAGCTCACCAACAGACCTTATCGGTTAATCAGCAACGCACCACACAACCTCTGGCATAATCCCCCTTCCTGCCATCCCATTTCGGTGATAGAATCTCCGAGGCAAAGAACGGAGTCAATAAGCGGATTAATGGACATGATCCAGCGCCAAACTCAAGCGACTGCTGCAAAAGTTCTAATGATGCGATGAAGGGTGCTTGTCAAGATAGCATGGAGCTAAGCTGAAAAGGGCGACCAACCCTGTGAAACGTTGTTGTAACTCCATTTGGTGCGGATAACTCCGGTACCTGACTGCGTGAAAAGGACCGGTAATGGTCATTTAATAGTTCGATCCCGGCCCTATAATGAACATAACAGAAACCGGAACCGAGGAACTAGCGACTCAAGTTAGGTGCTAGACACGTACACTTGTTGTTGTAGTTGCTTATATCATACATTCAGCCGCGTAAACAGAAAACCAGCAGCTTTCTACGAAGAACTTCGCGTCACAAGGAAATGACAGATAAATTATTAGAAGTACATGAGTAAGAAGGGTAGGCTAGCGATGGAAGATTGTCAGACAAATTCGCAGCCATCCGTCGGGCCGCCAAACCAACATGAAGCCTCATGTCCACACGTCATCTAGGCTTCAATCCGACAAGAGATTTCCGTGGCATCCCCGACCCTTCATCATCTCCATCATACATATTGTAGACACTATAAGTGGGGCTGCGATAATCCGGGTGTAAATTTGCCAAGGCCATCTGAGACAGCGGCATGAATGCCCCCTCGGCGGAACTTGATTGTGAGAAGCTAAGTCGTTGGATATGCCCATTGGAAGGAGAAGTCACCGTCAATCTCGGTGTAGCGGTGTTATTATTAACGTTAATAGAGTTCGTAGCTGAGCACGCTGGCATGGGTGGGACCGGGGCTCGGTTGGCACCTGATTGTTGGGAAGTCGAGGAAATTTGACTAGAAGCACCGTGCCGCGGTAAGGATGGAGTAAGACATCTCCATTCGGAGGATGCTCTCGCAAACCTCGATGAATCATTGTAGTTCTTGCTATCCTCGATTCCAATGTGGGGAGTCTCCACGAAGGACGGTAAGATCGCGCCATCCGCGCCGTAGTCCGTCATCATCACCTTTCCAAAGGACCTCGACTCTCTCCCTGGGGAATCAGGATACGATGACACGGGGGAAGACGGCTGAGTGATTGTTGGCGTCGAGAGACCAGCGGCTCGGACCAAGTCCCGACTTTTCCGGTATTTGATGTCGAACCCCTGATCGCTGGAATCGTGCGCTTCTTTTCCGATGCTGTATTTCGAAGACTCTGAGGGTAAGTCGTGAACAAATGGATCCTCGTCTTCGTCGTTCTCGAAGGAGGTCGAGATATGATACGCGCGTCTGGGGGTACTAATGGCATATCCACTCCCCCCAAGCGTTTTATTCCCCTTTGGGATAATGTTCAAGGGCTCCCTTGCGCGGGCCATTCTTGTGCTAAGGCCTTCCTTGAACCCATCCATTGCACCTCTCGCTCTTGCGTCGAGCTCAGAGGTATTGGTTTTCAATACGCCTCTGGCAGACGCAGCTCCAATCATGGTATTACTCGGCGGTTGCTTGCCCTCCAAGATTTTGACCTTCCTGATATTCGTCTGAGTGTCCGTATCATAACGATAGACATCTTGATGATATGAAGGACTGGTAGAACTTGATGCGGTAGAGAGCCCGGATGGCGACTTGTTGATGACGGCTAAAGGCGGTCTTCCGCTCGCACTGGTCAGCGATGCAGGGGCCGTATTTCCACTACGAGCCGAAATCCTTGAAGCCGTAGTGATCACAGCGTCCTCGGATGACTGTGAGGACCTCGATTCCCCGTCATATTCATGAGGCGATCTCCGAGGAGACACATAGGCCCCTGGGGGCTGTCGAACAATGCCGTTATTGTTCACATTCCTTTTTAAGTTGCCGGGTGCGTAGTTCTCACTGAGCACCATCCAACCTGATCCTCGTTTTGAATACCTTCCGTCAAATGAGGGCGGATCTGGCACGACTAGGTTTTCTCCATATCCTCCAGAGACCCAGCTAGGACCTGAGTTCATTCCAACGCCTTTCTCTGAGGGAGAAAATCCAAATTCAGATCTCATCCTTGACCGAGTTGAGTACATGTCTTGATCCATGTCGTCTTCTTCTTGTCGTTTCTTAACTTGATATCGAATTGCTAACCACGATAGTATTACGGCGATAAAGGTGCCAATAACAACGGCAACGATTACGCTGGGAGCAACATGAGAAGATCCTCGAGAACTTTGTTGGCCTTCTGCTGAAGAGGTGCTAGTGGGCTTTATTATACCTCCTACATTCGACCTGGAGGATATGACACGAGAAAGGGGAGGTGTCGAAGTGGCTACAACCTCACTGGTAGCCACTGTCTGAACGGAATCGGAGGTAATAGTCGAGGAATGGACACTCGACGAAGACGAGCGTATCATCGTGGTTGGTGGCAGACTATTGACAGTAATCAACCTCTTGGAAGTTGATGATGATCTGGAGGCTTCAGTCTCGAATTCCTCCAGTGATTCGGATGAGGTTCGCATTCCCGAAGGTGAGCCAGATAGAGTGGTACCACTAGAGAAAGTGAACAACGAGGATATTGGACGATATGAAGTTTGTGCGTAGTATGAGAGGACCTGGGAGGAGGAATACCTAAGCTGGGATGACGGGGAAGCAGCAACTTGGGTCATTCTTGAAGAGGCTGGAGGACGGGATCCTACTGGCGGTGCGTATCCATTAGACGTCTGAGATGAATCTTCATCCTCGGGGGATGAAGTTGCTGTCGTAGAGGACGGTGGATCGTCATCTTGAGTTGCCACTTCTTCATCCGAATCAACGTTGCTCTCTTCACTTGGTACTTCCCTGCCAAGAGTTCTACGATTTTCTAAGAGCTGGTAAGGGGATTCGTCGTAATCCTCTGTCGCAGTATCAAGGCGAAGTGGTCCATGACCATGCAGATGACGAGGGTGTCGCTTCCTCATGATCGAGCGAGATTATAGATCAGTGTCTATCTTCGAGAACACGGCCGGCGTATTCTAGACGGCTCTTGAACGAGGTAAAGGTGTAGTCAAGAAGAGGAAAAGGGATGTACAAAATTCGAAAGGTGAGATACTTACCAGGACGTCGCTGGAACCAACTGGGCCATCTCGAATTTAGCTACAGACCGCAAATTAGAAAAACAACAGCGATACTAGACAGTAAAAGCAAAACAACGTTTATCTTATCTCCGACCGGGATATTGATGAGCTGGATGGAAATTTGTCAGCTAAACGTCCTTAGTTCGGCTACTGACCGCGGCACTAGTCTGCTTAATCGGAATTCTTGATCCCAAACGACTTTCCAGCATTTCAGATCAGAGAGCATGAAAACGACGTGTATATCTGCTCTGTTGTCTGTACCGTGGAAGCTGAGGAAGGGGTACGTTTGTTGCTGCAAAGACTACTTTCCACCGGGCCGGGGTTCTCCCGTAACTTCCCGCCGGAAAGAAGTTTAGAATGACAGCTGTCGAGCACCATGACCACAATATACATAGAGATAGTAAAAGAAGTGCGATGCATTTGAGAATGCAAACTCAATAATATATCCCTACAAAAACGTGATATTCACGTCCGAAAAAATGAACACATGAAGTCATAAGAAGGGGGAAAAATGCAAGTATCTATCCCATTTTCCGTCCCAGTAAAAAAAAAACGAGTTAATGCACTAAAATAAATCTCGTTCAACATTACAAACATCTAGCCAGCTCTCCATCCGCTGCCATTTGGAACATTTTTGGGTTTCAAAGTATCTCCATATGGCGAACTAGCATTCCCAACTCCACTGCCACCTGAGAAGGCAAAAGGTCCAGTCGATGCAGGCCTGGTTGGAGGATTGGTGTACGGCGGAGTTGGCATCGGGGTTGCTTGATGCACAATAGGAGCTGCATTACCAAAGTATCCTGCTGCAGCGTTTACGTCCAACTTATCCGTACTTGGTGACCGTGAGCGTAATCCCAATGCATTTGCAATTCCCTTTGGAGTTGGCGTCTGGAAAGATCGCTTCTTTTGCTGAGGCTGACCAAGTATGGGAGCATCTGGAGAAACAGGTGACCCTGGTACGCCAGAACTTCGCCTGGAGAGCGAGATCCCGTCGTCTTCTTCGAATTGCGCGTCGTTGCCTTTCAATGATGAATATTCTGCCGCGGTAGAAGTCGGAGCTGGTGTAGGTTTGGCCGAGTCGGACGCCGGTTGATTGTAGAACCATGTGGAAGCTAAAACAACCGAGGCACCGATGACGAAGGGTAAAGTGATGCTGAAATCAAACAGCACCACAGAAGCGAGGAAGGAGATGATAATGCTGAGACTAGTAGCGAAGCCTTTCATGATATTGTCGGAATACTTGATGACAACAGCCGTAACGAGACCTCCAAAGACCTGAACGAGCACGGTGGCCCAAGCCCATCCCCCAAAG
Source organism: Tulasnella sp. 418 (assembly GCA_019632295.1). NCBI lineage: Eukaryota > Fungi > Basidiomycota > Agaricomycetes > Cantharellales > Tulasnellaceae > Tulasnella > Tulasnella sp. 418. The sequence continues at coordinate 17,636 of WSTZ01000012.1, read as the reverse complement.
TTCTGGAACAAGTCCCAGAACCATCCCGATGAACGGTTCGAAGAGAAAACGATAGGAACCAAGGCTGGAAGGAGAGAGAACAGGGAGAGTTGGACATTTCGAACCCAAAGGTCAGCTTGTGAGCCCTTGAGAACCATCTCGAAATATACTCCAGCAAGCCCTGAGGTCATGCATGCAAATGCCACTGCTAAGAACCCCTTGAAAGGGTTCATTACGTGAGTTTGCTTTGAAGGATCTCCTGACGAATGACCAGGTTGGGTTTGTATCTGGACGATACCGACACCAACGGCAAGCCCTAGTAGAGCGAGCCATTTTGTACTAGAGAGTTTTTTGCGGAGAAGGACAACGGAGAAAGCGGCAGTGGTGAGGATTTTCATCTGGTACGTGACCTGGAAAGTTGCGACATCCAGGTTTGATGCAGCAACGAACTGAAGGTTGTTCTGGATGACGTAAAGGATAGCAGGGATGGAAAGCTTCCAGCAGTCGGCACTAAACACCTCTTTTCCGAGCTTCCTGAACTTTGATAGCCATCTCAACGTGAACTTGAACACGGATGGAGGTGAAGCAGCAGCGAGAACTCGCTTTGCTTTGGCTGATGCAGAGTCACGATACTCTGATCTGGGCGCTACGGGTGGCGGAGCAGTTGCGGATCGTTTTGAGTTTTCGTCTGATTTGTAGAGGGCAATGCAGAGTGATATGGATCCCTTGAGGAGTTCGTTGAGGAGAACAGCAGAAGCTGCCGAGTAAGCGCGGTCTGGTGGAGTAGACACGCGGGAATAATGCATGATGATAATCAGCGCAGCGTTTTGAACCGCTAGCGTGATGAGGCTTGAAAACACTTTGTCAGCGCGATACACGCTGCAAAAACAAAGAGAGACTCACGACACATATTTCAATGGCAAACCAAACAACCTTGGTATGTCAACCGTCGGTGAAGGTGGTTGAACAGGTAAAGGCTGTTGAGGAGCATCAGTCCCATAGACTGCAAGTTTCAAATTGGGCATGGGACGATGAGTAAGATGGTTATTCGTATTCGCTGCAGTGCTGGCGCGTCGTTGTCGCGGTGTAACACAATTAGACATCAGTCAGCTCCTGCTAGACTTTTAATATGTGTCGTTGCTGCGGCACCGGAGCGATGAAAAAAAGAAGAAAAGCGGTGCCAACTTGGCCGTCTCGATTCAAATCCGGTTTTCCAAAATTGCCATGTGTCACCAAAAACACCGTTATCTCCGCACGGTCATCCATCACGTCACTTGTACTTCACTCTTTGGTTCACAATGGGCATCATTCTACCTACGCTCCATCGTAATCATTGGAACAATAATGACCTTCGGATGCATAGCCAACTCAAAGGTGCTCATGATATCATACATTACTCCGATACTCTACCGCATATGTATTAAATCAACGACTTACTCATGTACGGGCCGTCAAGCTCGTAACCCAGTCGTCTGTAATAGTCCCTCGTCCCAACGCCTGAAATTACTGCCAGTTTCTTACTCCCATGCTCCTCCCTCGCAATTCGTTCAGCTTCTTCCATAAGAAGTGTTCCGAATCCCTGAAAGCGACATAAATAAACAACCAACACATGAAGTCTTTGGTATCGCACCTGATGTTGGAACTTTGTGGGGTCACGGCCATGAACAGGAACTGCTGTCCCATAGACATGTAATTCGCGCACGATACTCGCTCCTCCTATCAGCTCAGGTCGATAGGTTCCCTCGTCGGAGCATTTGCGAAGGCGCAGCAGTCCCACTAGAATATCACGCTCAGGATCTTCATACGACAAGAATGTTTCCCACCCTCCATTTGCCGTATAGTCCCTGCGAAGCAATTCCACGTTCTCAGGTCGAACCTTGTGGTGGATCTCGTGTATCTTTACGGCACAGTGAGAGACTGCCTAACAAACTGGGAAACTGAACACTTACTCCCACTTCACGATAACGGACATCTCTACATTCCGCTCCAAAGTCTTTCATGCGCTGCAAGGCTAGCTCTCTGAGATTTCCAGAGTTTTCACATCCACTTGTAACCAAAGGAAGTGGTATATCTCTGGAGGGCTCAATGTGTTCAGCAATTATTTGTAATTCAGGGCTTAGTAACCTTACCTCTGCACACGATATACTCTCGTCCAAGGGGGCACCAATGCTAGGATGCGTGCAACAATATCCACCAAGACATTGGGAGTATAATTTTTGTATCTTCCAGTTCGCCACAGTTCATACAAACCCGTGCCTCGAATAACAAGTGTCGGGTATATCTTCAAACCATCGGACCGGAACGCCGGATTCTCAAAGTACTCCTACAAAACCGGTTGGTATGAGGCGTTTATTGCGACTCTCCGACGACGAACCTTAAACTGTTCCATATCCCTTTCAACCCCTACATTTGGCAGGTCTGGCATCATGTGTGCTACGACCTTGAACCCTGCATCCTTGGCAAGATGGAATGATTCCGAGACGGCTCGGACAGTATGACCCCTATTAGTGTCACGAGCAACATCCTCGTAGACTGATTGCACGCCAATTTCTAATCGGGTGCATCCGTAGCGAAGCATTTGGCTGAGAAGGTTATAAAGGATTATATTCAGTGATAGGGTGTATGGAAGCTAACTCAGACATACCTCAGGTGTGGACGTAGACAATAGTCAGGTCTCGTTTCGATTGTGATGCCTATAGCCTTGCTCTTGCTCTGCTCGGAATACCTGCGGACATCGATTAAGTAAGCCATTGCGCTAAAGCCAACGATACAAATCGGAGGCATACCTGACTGCCTCGTCAACATCGTAACCAGTGAACCCAGACAAAGCATTATGCAGCTGGGCAATAAACTTGTTTCTGTAGTCCTCGGGCATACTCATGAAAGTTCCTCCCATAACAATAAATTCCACCTATAGGAAAGGTCAAACAGGAATTGACATAAGGGTGTCAGAAATGTATACCTTATCTACGCTATGACCAAGGTTCTTCAGCTGTTCAACTCTTCCTTTGGTCTGCTCGTATGGGTCATATCGTGCCCGGATAGCTCTCATAGACGTAGGTTCGTAACCTGTATAGCTTTGGGTGCTGTAGTCAAAATCCGAGTCTGGGCCTCCGGGGCAGTACCTATATCGTGCACTTGAGATGACATGGTGCATGAAAAGTTATCAAGAGCACCGTACACGCAAATGTTTCCGGTCATGGCAATATGAGGGCAACGGTGGGGCTTGCACATAACTGCAACCACAGCAATCTATAACAATGGCCTTCCATCAGTTGACATCCAGGAAGATTCCGCAATGTATCCTACTTACACCACTCGCTGTTCTGATTGGTCTTGCTTTCAGCTTTGGTACCAAGACCTTCTTGTATTCTTCAGGAACCGCACTTATGATGTCGACCAATCTTGGGACACCACTGAAGCCATATTTTTTACTAATTCGATTTCGAAGGTCGTTCAGGGATATGTTCCTTGATTCATTGTGAGCTTTGATGAGCTCGAGTGCTATGGATGAACAGACTCGAATGAGAAGTTCTGACTGGGAAGGGCCTACAAATAAATATGTGAGTACTGGGTGTAGAGGTTCGGAATAAATGTTTTTATATACCTTCTTTCGAGACCATCAGAGCCACGGAACCAAGCCTTTACGGGATGAGTCGAAGCAAACAAATGCTAGAATCTGGGAAATGTCATTAAACACGGACTTAGTCACGATGGCGCAAGCTCCGCCCTAGGTTGCGCATTCCAAGCACCTACAATTGCCTATTATAAATCTAATTTTCTTTACTCAGGAAGAAGCGACGAACGACTCTGCATGCTCACATGAAGCTCATCGACAAGATCCTGCAGTATACAGGAGATACACCTCTGTATACATTTGAATTCTTTCCTCCTCGGACTGATCAGGTATGGTTGCCTGCTCTCTGCCATTAGCGAGATCATCTTTCTGAAGAAAGAGTTGCTGGTCTTGCTATTTTTAGGGGTTCTCCAACCTTCTCTCGCGAATCTCCCGCCTTACAACACTTCACCCTTTGGCGATAAGCGTGACATGGGGTGCAGGCGGATCTACCAGAGAACGAACCTTGGAGCTAGCGGGCATGAGTCAGGCTGAATTCAATGTGGAGACATTGATGCACTTCACATGTACCAATATGGAAATTGGAATGGTGGATGAAGCTCTCAAGGTATGCTCGCGTCATTTGGTCGTCATGCTACATTCAAGCTAAGATCGTGAGATAGTCGGCTAAAGAAAAGGGCATTCAAAACATACTTGCCTTGCGTGGAGGTATGCAACTCCTCTATATCGGGTCATTCTTGAATTGATTTGGCGTTAGATCCCCCTAGAGGTTCCGAATACTGGATCCCAACTGATCCAAGATTCGTCCACGCGGTGGATCTTGTCAAATATATCCGATCCAATCCCGAATACGCGTCCTACTTCTGTATTGGTGTCGCGGGTAAGGGACACCTACGCTTAGCGCCATGTGTTCATTAAACCTGTCAACCTTGTGCATCAGCCTACCCCGATGGACATACTGATGGTTTACCAGAGGAGGAACAAATAACGCACCTCAAGGCGAAAGTCGACGCAGGTGCGGATTTCATTGTGACGCAGCTGTTTTACGATGTAGAAGGCTTCAAGAGATGGATCAAGAAAGTGAGAGAGGCCGGTGAGTTCAAATCGATTATGACTTACATCATCTCCTGAACTCCACTGCAGGGATCACTGTGCCTATATTACCTGGAATCATGCCAATTCAGAATTATACGTCATTCTTGAGGATGACGAAACTCTGCGGGACCAAGGTGCCCGAAGAGGTCATTAATGCACTCGAGCCAATAAGGGTACATATACCGCCCAAGATTCTTCGTGTTGTCGCTAAGCGTATTACTGTCATGGCAGAGCGATGACCAAAAGGTTAAGGACTACGGCGTTGAGCTAGCCACTTCCATCATTGCACAACTGACAACAGATCAAGAGACTGGGATCAAGGCGGTCCATTTTTGCACGTTAAATTTGGAGAAGAGCGTTCGGCGAGTCTTAGAAAACCTAGGCTGGTCACATCAAGGAACTCGGAAGCATAACCAAGTTATCGATGTCAGTCCTTGATACCGTCTTTACTTTGATCAGGCTTTGATCTTTCGCATCATAGGATATGCCAGCAACTCACCATTTACCCGACGATGCGGTGGTATCACCAGTCGTGGCGTCTGAGTTGGCAAAGAATGCTTTGACACATCCACCATCTTCACCATCACTTCAACCACAGCTTCAGCTGGAGGTAGCCAATGTCGAAATGTCAGGTATGGCATCGACATGGGATGAATTCCCTAATGGACGCTTCGGAGATTCGAATAGTCCTGCTTATGGAATTGGCTCGGGTGACCAGTGGGATCCTGGAGCGAGACGTCTGGGAGTATCGGTATTTGATCTCCATGAGTTAATGGGAACTATTGGCTGACAAGGGTTTTGATCAGAGGTCACAGGCATTATTAGAATGGGGCAGCCCACGAACTCTGGATGATCTTACTGGACTTTTCGAACGATATCTGAAGTCTGATCCCAGCACACCCACAACACCTTTCTCCCCCGATCCAATCTTGCCAGAGACCCAAACGATCCTCCCACAACTGTTTAAATTGACAGCCAGAGGGTGGTGGACGGTTGGTTCTCAGCCCGCCGTGGACGCTGCGCCTTCGCATGATGCAGTAGTGGGATGGGGTCCAGCAGGTGGATTTGTATTTCAGAAAGCTTTTGTGGAATTTTTCTGCGGCGAGGCAACAATTCCATGGCTTGAAGAGCGAATACGTGTAAAAGGGGAGGGCTACATATCCTATTTCGCTGGAAAAAACGAGGTACGCTTTCAACCACACGACTGGATTCTCCTTTCTTAGACATTGTGAATGTTAGGGTGAACTGCTCACCAATTTGAGAGAGGAGGATCGGAATGCTGTTACCTGGGGAGTATTCCCTGGACAAGAGATAGCCCAGTCGACCATCATTGAGAGGGAAGGATTCTTGGCATGGAAGGTGCGAACCCTTCTTATAAACAACTCTTCTGTCACTAACAATGATGTAATCCAGGAGGAAGCATTCTCAATCTGGACGGAGTGGGCTTTACTGTTCCCCCCAAATTCCCCAGAGAGAGTGCTACTTGAGCAAGTGCGGGACCAAATGTGGCTCGTAAGCATAGTTCATCACGACTTCAAAGATGTAAATGGACTATGGAGGTTTCTACTTGAGGATTGATTTGAATAGAATAATGCAGCTGCTTCGTAGAAAACATAACAAGCGGGAGCGCGACAACAACAGTAAACAGTAAACAACCCATCCACCTCTCCTTCAAGCAACGACAACGATTTCACCTAACGCGTCAATTATTGCCCGCCATGACGTCGCTACCGACCATGTTGATGGATGTGAACTACCTAGATGAGAAGAGTCAGTAAATCACGCGTTTATGTTGTTGTCATTGCAGTGGAAACTCACATTCACCACTGTTGGCGTTGCCCAGCAAAAATCGAGGGGTTCTTAACAAACTATGCACGAAGGGATGTGGAGCAGGAGTTTGGAGAAATGGACTTGGAAGATCATGATGATCCTCCTTTGCTTAGAGCTACTTATATGAAGCAACTGGTATGTTACTTGCTGATTTTGATCTCGACCAAACTCTCTAAGATTCCCGACGCGATTTAGCAAAAAATTGCCAATCGAGAACAAAGAGCGTTGATAATTGATTTGGAAGATATTTCAAAGGTAGGTATTTCACTGTTTGGCAAGATCTCTTTATTCATGAGGCTTTAGCATGAGAAGGGTATCACTGGTCTCGTTTCTAGCATACGGCATAACACCCGTCGATACGTTCAGCTATTCAGTGAAGTAGTCGACAGCCTAATGCCAGAGCCTAATCGCGATCTGGGCAACGACGAGGAACCACTGGATGTTATTCTGCATCAGCGAAGGGAAAAGCAAACTCAGAATGCTGATGCTGATCCAGAAACATCCCCCTTTCCCCCTCAGCTGATGCGTAGATAGTGAGTTCCTCCGATAAAGCTCATTCTCAAGACTAAAGTTGCATGTAGTAATCTCTACTTCAAACCTCTGGCGTCGGATGGTCTGAAGCCTCTTGCTGTTCGCGACGTCCACGGAGCCCATATTGGGAAGCTCATCACCGTCAGAGGGATTGTCACACGTGTCTCTGAAGTCAAGCCACTTATCCAGATCACCACCTATACCTGTGACAGCTGTGGAAATGAAATCTTCCAAGAGATCGTTCACCGGCAGTTCACTCCGATGGTGGATTGTGTGAGCGACATGTGTGTCCAGAATAGCACAAAGGGTACTTTGCATATGCAAACACGGGCATGTCGCTTCAACCCTTTCCAAGAAGTGAAAATCCAAGAGATGGTTAGCTTGTTCATTTTGTCCCCTTTTACCTGCATCTAATACACCCGACTCTTCCAGGCGGATCAAGTCCCTGTAGGCCATATCCCTCGCTCCATGACTGTTCATCTGAACGGAAGCGTCGTTAGATCAATGAACCCCGGAGACGACGTTCACCTAGGAGGAATATATCTTCCAACGCCATACACCGGATATCAAGCTATCCGAGCTGGACTCCTCACAGATACATACATTGAGGTGCACCATGTCCATCAAGTGAAGAAACAGTACACCGAGATGCAAATGACCCCGGAGATTGAAGAAGCTATCAATAAGCTAAAGCAAGGCCGCGACGTGTACAGCAAGCTCGCAAAAAGCATCGCTCCCGAGATTTATGGACATGAGGATGTAAAGAAGGCGTTACTGTTATTGCTGGTTGGGGGTGTAACAAAAGCTATGGGTGACGGGATGAAGATTCGTGGAGATATCAACATCTGCTTGATGGGCGACCCAGGAGTCGCAAAGTCCCAGCTTCTCAAGTACATCTCCAAGGTTGCTCCCCGTGGTGTCTATACGACGGGTAAGGGTTCATCAGGTGTAGGTTTGACTGCAGCTGTCATGAGAGATCCAGTAACGGATGAAATGGTGCTTGGTAAGTCTATCGTTCGAACTTTGGAGCTGCTGTTCTCATCCACATTTCTTTGCGTAGAGGGCGGAGCACTAGTGCTAGCAGATAATGGTATCTGCTGCATTGACGAATTTGACAAAATGGAGGAATCTGACAGAACGGCAATTCACGAAGTCATGGAACAGCAGACCATTTCCATATCGAAAGCAGGAATAACCACTACCTTGAACGCCCGAACATCGATTCTCGCGGCCGCTAACCCCCTCTACGGACGCTACAATCCCAAGATATCTCCAGTTGACAACATCAATCTCCCAGCTGCTTTGCTATCGCGTTTCGATATCATGTTCTTGATATTGGACAAACCATCAGTGGATGATGATGAAAGACTTGCTCAGCATGTCACACACGTTCACATGTATCATAAACACCCTGATCTTGATTTTGAACCCATCAGTCCACAAATTATGCGGTGAGTTACCATCCGCCTACATTTCACAAGGTGGGACTTATAACCTTTATTCCAGCTATTACATCTCATTGGCTAGGCAGAAGAGGCCCATTGTCCCGCCTGCTATTTCCGCTTATGTGGTGGATAACTATGTGCGACTCCGTCAGGTCCAAAAGAACCAGGAAGAGAACGATAAAATTCATAGCTACACGTCTGCTCGTACTCTTCTTGGTGTTCTGCGTCTTTCGCAAGCTCTTGCACGACTTCGTTTCGATGACGAGGTCAAGGAGGCTGACGTCAATGAAGCACTTAGGCTGATGGCGAAGTCGAAGGAGACACTGGATGATAATGATGACGCAGAACAAGATTATGATCGCTCACCTCAGAGCAAGATCTTCAGAATCATCAAGGAAATGCTCCCAAGCTCTAGAGGCAGACCAAGGAGGCTTGGTCGAGGTCCAGCGGGAGAACGTGATATGGATGTGGACGATGACGAAGATGAGGAACCAGAGTTGTTGATTAACGACATACGTGCAAGAGTCATCGCCAAAGGCTTTACCGAGGCCCAACTGAATTCCACAATTGAAGAGGTGAGTGTCGGCAGTATTTATATCCTTACGTCAAAGCATTTACATGAATCACTACGTAGTACGAGGAGATCAACGTTTTCACACGTGTAGCGAATGGTACGAAAATACGCTTCAGTGTAATGGACGACGAGTAGATCTCGATCATGAAGTTTTTGATTTATTGACGAATGTGCTTTTTGCTTTTGTGTTGTTGTTTTTCCTGTATCGGTATTGCGGGTTCTTGCCTTGTTCAATGTCGTCGCATTTGTAATTTGTTTCTTATATGCTTGCTTATGATCGAACTCTTTGCCGACAACTTGAATTCAACTGCTGCTGCTAGCTAATTGGCTGGATATATAGAACTAAGCTGGCGGGATATAATGAGCCGCTGGATCTGACTTGTCCCTGCAAAGGATGTGATCGATCAGTGAATGTCGTTGGTTTTTGGGAGGTAACATTCATACCTTCATATAATTCAAATATCTTGCTGTCGCGGAAGAGTTTCTCCACTGGGTATTCTGTATTGAAGCCAGCCCCACCAAAAACTGAGATTCTTTGATCAGGATCAATGATATCGTGCAAGAGGCGGAGGGTGTCACCTTGAACTGCATTATTAGCATTATCCACGGCAGTCTTGCTTGCCAAGGTCTTCGCCATGGATGCATAGAAGGCTACACAATCATGAGTTCCTTAATTTCAAACAATAATACACTGACATACTGTTTGGTTGACCAGCATCCTTGGTCCATGCTGCTTTCCAGACAAGTGCCCTTGAAGCCTCAGTTTGAATCGCCATATCCGCAAGTATAAATGCAATGGCTTGATGATTGATTATTGCTGTGCCCATGGTCTTCAAAGTGAGACAGGATCAGTGTAACTCAAAGTGCACACTACCAGTCGTACCTTCCGTTCCTGCGCATATTTGGTAGCTTCCTCAAGTGCCCTCTGAGATAATCCCACAGCAGCACTGGCCACTAACGGTCGAGTTATATCAAAGGCCTCTTTGTAGGCTGTTAGCTCACGACTTCGAGACAGTTATTACTACGCATACTCATTGCAATCTTGAAGCCATCTCCCGGTTTTCCGAGAACATTCTGACGAGAGGCAAAATAAAATGACACTGTGGTCCACATGAGATATAGAGAACTGTGCCGACCTCTTCAGGTACCTCTACGTCTTCAAACATAACCATTCGCGTATCGGAACATCGCTGACCTAGCATACGACATGAGTGCTCCGCGTTTCTGGTGATGAAGAGTACTCACCCATGTTAATCTCCTTTTTCCCCACTATGATTCCAGGGGTGTTGGCCTCAACTACAAAACCGGTCATCGATGAGCTGGGTTTAGCACTGGGATCTGTTTTAGCCAACACAAAGAACCAGTTGGCATGACCGCTATTCGTAATCCTGAGAGTGACATTTTCATTTATTGACCCCCTGACAAAGTGCAAATTCACGTACCACATTTTCGAGCCGTTGATCACCCATTTATCTCCTCTTTTCTCCGCTCGAGTTTTGATTCCAGCAACATCCGAACCTGCACCGGGTTCAGTCTATATATTCACAAGTCAATCCAAACATAACCTCAATCAATCGATGCTCGTACCACACAATAGGCAGCAACCAGGGGTTCTTCCGTCATCCTGCCCAAGTATTTGCTCTTAATTTCGTCGCTTCCAGCAACAATAACCGGTGCTTCTGCGAGACCATTGGCCTCAATAGCTGTTTGAATACCAGTGCAACCATACGCCAGCTCTAACGAACATAAGCCTGTTCAGATCTCATACACAAGGGTATGTGGGAAGTTCAAACCAACCTTCAGATATTAAAGCACATTCAAATAAACCAAGTCCCGGTCCACCGTACTATGCAAGATAGTCCATTAAATATAGCCTCAAGGAGGGGCCAAAATGGGATACCTTCTCGGGCACATGCGTGTTTAGGAGACCCACTTCATGCGCGGATTTGATGACTGGCCAGGGATATTCCTAATCGAGATTATCCATATGTAATATACCACTACAAATACTGAGTTCACAAGCTTACCATGGTTCGATCATATTCAGCTGCAACAGGAAGAATGTGTTCACGAGTGAACCGCCGCGCAAGATCTGGTTATATGTAAAGGTTGGATTTGCTTCAGTCCACGCGGATCTTGACACTTTACCGACCTTGGATTCCGGCTTGATCTTCACTTAGACCATACGAAACACCACTTTCTGACCTAGCTGCGACAGAGCCCAAAGTTCGAATTTGGGCCAACCTGTGTGGAGTCTTGGTAGTTATTCCTCTTGCTAATTGGCCAATAGAGGACTGCATTCGAGTGATTTGTGGTTGGAATGGTGATATAGAGATGATGTTTGGTTGGTAGCGAATTCACGATATGTCGCCGGTCCTTATGTACGTTGCCCGATCCGAGAACATTCATGTGATGCTAGAGCCTGGATTGTTTCACACAGTTGTTGATCCTTGTTATTCTATGTCTTGTTCAAAGGATCGTTTTTGACTGTCACTTCAATGGAACAGGAACACTCGAAGCTCAGAACTCAGGCTCAACGTGAAGCGGTTTTATTCAGACGTTTGGAGAGAAAAAGAGCTCATGATCCCACTCACAGCCGGATAAGTCGTCTCGCGGGAATTGCTCGAAACGTAACCGTGCCTTGTAAGTCCTCCCACTTCCTGTGTTTCTTTTCAGAATCCAGTAATGACGGAGAACGAAGTTGTCATTGGATACTTTGTATTCTTTGTGGACTTTGGGGAAAAGGAGCATGTGTTTAGTGCGGTGCGCTTCGTTATGCCTAATATATCAGAAGCCGTTTGCTCACCAAAATTCTAGCCAAGACGATGGCTGGAGCGTCAGAAGGCCGCCTTTTGGTCTTTGTCCCCAAGTGAACAACAAACTGCGGAGGACCTTAAGCGTCAATAGTGCATTTGGCACAATCATTGCGGGTTCCGTATGTCATCTCTTTTCTTTTCCCGAATCACAAAATCTAAAACAATATTATTATTCTACATATGTCTATTTTTACAAAATTATGTTGACGTTTGCTGATTATCGAAAGCATATAGAAAGGAAACGTATGCGGATGCCAGTAATCTAGAGAGTCGGCATGTGGTCGATTCAAGTCCATGAGGATATGTAGTAGATGACCTGGTTCATGGTGGATCACATCACAGATGCCAGCTATTCGAAGATCCTGTTCCAAGAGAACGAGTTTTGTGGTGTCCAGTTTTTGTGTGATGCGATCGGTGTTTAGTACCAAACACAGACCGGTGACGTTGTGGAGGCTGTGGTGAAGGTATACCGATCGAGCCCCATTCAGTTGGTCTGTCAGACTGACACCCGTAATACGGAGAATCTGGGCTCGCGTTGCTGCATGATGAGATTTTGCCAAAAGTTGGTCCTTCTTGGGGATTCAGTTTAAGAAGACGAAGCGCAACTCAGCTAACCCACCTCGCTTAATCTTCTCCTTGATTAGCTTTATGCAAGTGTTGGCATCTTCGACAGGGTTATGAGACCCTTGCTGTACGTCAATGTTCAGCCAGGTTTTGGCACACCACTTCAAGCTTGGGCGGTCAAAAGTGGAAGCATTCTTGCCTCTTGGATGATCAAATACTAGAGCAGTGTCGATCACACGTGAATGGGATAATTTTAGAGCCTTCAGGTCGTTATGGAGGCTATGACCAATCAGGACTGTGTTAGAGTCCTGAAACAAGGTCAACAAGACTGCCTGGACCTCAGCAAGAGTTTTGGTAGAGCCCGAGAGGTCATCTCGGGAGATGCCTGATTTGCTAATAGAGTGTGCGTTAATTCGAATGATTTCTACGCTTCAATAAGAAAGCCCTTACTCCACTAAATAATCAGTGACCTCGCGAGGGGGGATCACGTAGGTATTATAGACTACTGATTCTGAAAAGAAGTCCACAGCACAGATTTGAGCCAACACGGATTCATCACCGCACATCACCTGATGGAATTAAATAAGTCATGGCTCTGGTGGCAACATGTTGGGCGACTGACCATTTCACAATCTATTGCAAAAGCACGTCTCACATTCTTGGTGGCCTCGGTTGCTGCTCTTGGAGTCTCCACCCATTCGGCAGTACGGATGGGCGGCTTCGAGTAGGGGCCTCGATACCCAACTTGACCAATGGACCGGGAGAGGTAATTTGGCACCATAAAGTCTCTCCGGTCCATCTCCGTAGGGCTTAGAATAAATGGTAAAAGCTGCTTTCCCAAGAGACGGTTTCTGCGAACTGCAAGCTACAGGTTTTAGGAAGGGCCTTCTAAGGTTTCGAGATGGGATTCCCTCACATTGCTTCTGCTTTTCCCGACAAAAATCATCCCATTGCGCAAATCTCCTTGCCTCTTCTAAGTAATAGTCCGAGATATGAGTTGATTGAGGATTCAAAATAACGAACGTTAGGAACTCCGTCAACCTTTCCCGCCGATGAGGGTACAATTCAAGATACCGCGAAATGCGTATCATGAGCGTATCATCGGCGTCAATCGTTTGCTTATAGGAATGGATGTACTGCCAGATATCAGTTATGAAAAAGTTTTCCCAACTGGCCGCGGACCTCTTACCAGTGACTGACCAAAGAATCCATAGGTGTCGGCAAGCACCTGGGCAGTGAGCATGTTGTTCATGGACTCTGCACGCCACCGAGGCGGAACAGCGAGGGCACCCTTTGTAGAGAGCCGTTGAGGCACATAACAGATCGCATTCTCTGCCAAATGCATGCTTCAGCTCCCAGCGATTAGATGTATGTTATAGAGTGAAAAGTGAATCTGGAGACAGGAAGAACGTTGAGGCTCAACACATTGTTATTGATGATGTTGAGCTCGGAGTCTTATAGGATCCATATAGAGATTTGTCTCGCTTAATTTGTCTCGCTTGACTGAGACCAAATGCCGGTGCGAGCGTCACTGCGTTATGTCACTGGCGTCCATCCAACTTTAGTGAAACGTAGGGCATTGAAAGCGGACGCAACCACGTGTTGGTAAATTGAATTGAACTTATTTCATCTGTCTTCGTTGTAGGTTTTGGGTAGTTTCTGCTGTTCTAGTGGAAGACATTCGGTTCGCTAATCAGGGGGCTCGGAAATTGCCAGGAATAAATCCGACAAAGAGGAGTCAGGGCCCTGACAACAGACTCATCTACTAACATCATCGACTACTCAACAATGAAGGGGGGGACGCTGAAACTGTCGCCAGCTACGACTCCTCTTCCCTTTGACGTACTTGTCACAGCCTCATATCTGGGAACCCCAATAGTATTTGACCCAGATACTTCTCAACCAGTGCTTGAGGTTGACGGAACGGCCATTTCGGATCCAGCAGATATCATCAACAATCTCACTTCGAAATTATTACCTACAAACCCCTCAAACAATGTTCAAGTATGTTATTCCCATCTCTTCAGGGTCGGCAACTCAAGTTATCTCTGTAGCATACTTCCTTCATTTCACTGGCGAAATCTCTCGCAACTGCGTCCTCCTACGCCGATGTCGTCGCGGCACTTGACTCACTGGATGACCACTTATTGCTCAGATCATTCCTCGTCGGTTACTCGATTACCGCAGCGGACTTTTCCGTATGGGGGGCTCTCAAGGGTTAGACATAATTGAATTCCCACTTTTCAAGACTACTGACCCGTATACCAAAAGGAAACGTCCAAGCACTGGGTATTCTTAAGCGCAATGGCCACATTCACATTTCGAGATGGTATAGCTTTATAGAATCAATACCTTCTACTCAAAGTGCGTTGAACTCGCTCGCGGAGGCTAGGGCTAACAAGGCAAGTAGTTTATCGATAATCCCCTGGTGTTTAGCATTAAGACGTCATGATAGGCAAGAAGCACCAAGGTCGCAGCGTCCTTCTCCCTCGGTCTTCCTAACGCGGTCGAGGGGAAAGTTGTCACCCGCTTTCCACCAGAACCTAGTGGATATCTACACATTGGGCACACTAAAGCTGCTATTCTAAATCAATATTTTGCGGCAATGTATAAGGGTAGAATGCTTATTAGATTCGATGATACTAATCCATCAAAAGAAAAGGTAAGCCGTTCAGTGAATGCTCGGACACAGCATGCTGATCAACGTCCCAGACAGAATTTGAGGATACAATTCTCCAAGACCTTGAATTGCTGGATATACGGGGTGATGCGGTATCGCATACGTCCGATCACTTTGATGCTTTGCACCGATACGCAGTAGAAATAATCAAATCGGGAAACGCGTATGCTGATGACACACTTCAGCTTCAGGTGAGTATTATTATTATTGTTTTGGAGAGGTAGTTTCTGATATTTGGCAAAGATGAGGGAAGAGCGCATGAATGGAATCGCATCAAAACGGAGAGATACTTCTGTTGAAGAAAATTTGAAACGTTTCGAGGAGATGGCAACCGGAAGTGAAGAAGGGGCCAAATGGTGCATTCGAGCCAAGATCAGCGTTGATAATCCCAACAAAGCCATGAGGGATCCTGTGATCTACCGTGTCAATACCACGCCACATCACCGCACTGGGTATGCTATATCTTATCGATGGCGTGAACTTTGTTAACCAGATCTGAAGGGACAAATGGAAGATCTATCCCACATATGACTTTGCTTGTCCCATTGTGGATAGCATCGAGGGCGTAACTCATGCATTGAGGACAAACGAATATCGCGATCGTAATCCACAGTATCAATGGATGCTTGAGGCTCTCAAGCTCCGCAAAGTTGATATTTGGGACTTTAGGTAAGTGCTAATAATATTGTTCGGCATTCAACATGTAACATCTCTTTGCAGCCGGGTCAACTTTGTGTACACTTTGTTATCCAAGCGTAAGCTTACCATGTTTGTCGATAAGGAGGTCGTGCATGGATGGGATGATCCTCGTTTCCCAACTGTTCGCGGTAAGTACGCTCCATTTCCGTTTATTCAACTTGTATTGACTTTAGTTGGAAGGCATACGGCGCCGCGGCATGACCATCGAGGCACTAAAACAATACATGTTGTCACAAGGGCCCTCTCAAGCCGTTCTCCTTCTGGAATGGGACGGTATTTGGGCAACAAACAAGAAGATCATTGATCCAATTGCACCCCGCTTTACAGCACTAGCAAAGGAAAATTTGTAAGTTATGCTAACCCGGTTTTCAATCTTTGCTAACAAGAAAGAAAGGGTCACTGTACATATCAATGGTCAACCGGGCGTTACAACGCAATCAGTGCCAAGACACAAGAAAAACCCCGATGTGGGTACCAAAACAACGGTTTACTCACCAGTAATTTATATCGAGCAAGAAGATGCCTCCTCGTTTGAGGATAATGAAGAAGTAAGCGTATCACTATCCAGCAGTGGATAGTGTTGACAATAGTCCCGCTAGATCACGCTTATGGACTGGGGAAATGCTATCGTCAAATCAAAACAAGTATCCGACTCTGGACAGATTGCATCAATGACGATGGATCTTTATCTGGAAGGCGACTTTAAAAAGACCAAGAAGAAGATTACCTGGCTCGCGGAATCGAGCTCAGCCAATCCTCTCGTTAATGTCACTCTTCTGGATTACGATTACCTTATCACCAAAAAGAAGCTCGAGGAAGAAGATGATGTCTTCAACTTTGTCACTCCCGTCAGCGAATTCAAGAGTGAAGCCCTTGCAGACGCCAATGTAATCACTCTATCCAAAGGCGATATCATCCAGTTTGAGAGGAAAGGATATTACATTGTGGATGCTGTCAAACCCGACAAGACCCTCGACTTGATTCGAATCCCCGATGGTAAAATGGCGAGCCTTGCAAGCAAAGTAGCTGGATCTACACCAGTAGAACCTGTTCAGGCAATCCCCAAAGCCAAGTCCTCAAAGAAAGGTCCAGCTAACGAGCTAGCACCGAGAAAAGAAGGATTCGTCGATCCTGATGGAAACAGAATTATGTTGTCAGAGGGCAAGTCAGGCTTCGAGATTCCAGTGACAACCAAGATGTATGATGTCAAGAGAGTGTTTGGGGAAACGGAGGTTCAAGCTGCTGCCGAAACCAAGATGTATTCGGTCAAGAGCGTATATGATAGGTAGAGGGCAGGTGTATCTCATCATCGTCTTTGGTAATGTTGTTAGTGACAATGCAGATCGATGAACCCAGAACATGTATCGAATCTTGGTGCCTTTGATTGTTGCAAACTTCATTTAATGACAACACAATCATGAGCAATTTTGAGATCTTCACCTTTGTCGCCCGCGTGGCGTAATCGGTGGCGCGTGAGACTCTTAAATACTTGTATTTAAAAAACCATCTCAAGGTTGCGGGTTCGACCCCCGCCGTGGGCTAATGGGTATTCTTTTGCTTTTTTTATTTTATTTTTTTGAGGCAGGAATCCGTGGTGCGTTGTGGGGGGAAACGTGAAAAAAACCTAAGGTAAAGAGTAGATAGTAGAAAACGAACATGTTCGATCTACTTTTGGAAAATGGGAAAATGAAGGCCCTCGGAGTATGTTATCGGCACGCTAAAGGTTAACTTTTTGGCACAAAGGCTTGAATATGATGACTAACTTGAGTAAAATGAAGTCAAGCCTTAGAGAAATCTGCGGATGTTCTATCATTGGTGTCCAGGAGGGAGCACGAGTAGCTTTTTC
>WSTZ01000119.1:8136-31955 GCA_019632295.1 Tulasnella sp. 418 | reverse complement strand
TCATATGTTGAATTTGTCGATGGTAAAGTAATGCTGGACTTCACCTGTGGCATCGCAGTAACCAATTTGGGTGCGCATTATTCTTAGTCATGGATGATCGGAAATGAATTATTTTTAAAATAGGTCACTGTCACCCGAAAGTCAGCGAAGCTGCCGCCAAGCAGTGCATGAACTTGGTTCATGGACAGGTACGACATCTAATAGCATGCACGAGCCCTTCTTATCAATGCTCTCTTCTCAGTGTAGCGTAGCGTATCATCAAACATACTTGAAATTGATAGAAAGCCTGCTGCCGCTGATGCCACACCCCTCGCTTGATACATTCTTCTTCTGGAACTCTGGTGCTGAGGCGGTTGAAGGTGCCATTAAACTTGCTCGGAGTGTCACTGGGAGACAGAATATCATCAGTATGCAAGGTTAGTCCCGAAACTATTGATCTATTCCAGAAACGAGTGAATAATTGCATTGAAGGTGGATATCACGGCCGCACATTCGGTGCTATGGCCTTGACCAGAAGCAAGACTGTGTACAGTGATGGTGTGGCACCTTTAATGGTATGGTTTCTTGTAATGCACCTCTCTCAGAAGTTGATTGGCCAACTTTTCTAGCCGGGCGTATTTACACTGCCATTTCCATACTGGCATCAAATGGGAGAAACGCCCTCAACGTCAAGCGAGGAGCTGGTTCGAAAATGTCTCCACCAATTGCAACTTCTGCTTACTCAGCAAACAAGTGGCAGTGATACAGCTGCAATCATCATTGAACCAGTCATTGGAGAGGGTGGTTATGTGCAGGCACCCCCAAGTTTCCTTGAAGGATTGAGGCAGGTTTGTGATCAGCATGGTATAATGCTCATCTTTGATGAGGTGAGCTACCTTTGATCCGCATACATGCACACATGCAATCAGCTAACTCGATGTGGGTAACGAGGTTCAATGCGGATTTGGTCGTACAGGAAAGATGTTCGCTTGCGAATATAGCCGAGTTGTTCCAGATATTATGGTAGTTGCAAAAGGGTTAGCCAATGGCTTCCCACTCAGCGCCATAATATCTCGCAAGGAAATTATGAACAAGCAGAAACCGGGAACAATGGTTTGCATGTCTCCTGTTATGCTAATCGCAACGGCTAACCAAACCGAATATAGGGAGGGACATATGCAGGAAATGCAGTCTCATGCGCCGCAGCTATTGCCGTAATAGAAGCGTTCGCAGAGGAAGACATACTGGGGAATGTGAATGCTAGGTATATGGGGTTTTAGCCATCCTGCAGATCAGTATGAGTGACATAATTCATAGGTCTGAACAGCTGTTCACCGCATTGCGGGATCTGCAACGTGATCCCAAGCTGGCTTCTTACATTCTAGATGTCCGTGGCACAGGTCTCATGGTCGGAATCGAATTCGCAAGCCCTAAATCCTTCCAGTATGACCCAGTGATCAATCCGAATGCACCAGATAAACTCTCAAAAATCATTGTGGATAAATGTCTCGAAAAAGGACTACTCATACTGAATACCTCAGTATTTGAGGTTGTTCGTTTTATGCCTCCACTTAACATCAGTGAGGAAGACTTGGCAAAAGGATGCAGGATCTTCGCCCAATCGGTTAGGGAGGTTCTTGGCGTCGAATGATGGAATGGAGTGCATGCACTTCACTGCCTCGTGTTCTTGTATTAGCCTTTGTAAGAATAGTAACAGCGCCTCGCTATGGTCTCATGAATTGAGTTTGTCTCGTACTATACTTGGCTCCGGTCCCGGGGATATGATCAGTGAATTAGCCTTGCGGAATTGGTCAGGGGAGCGGAGTTTGAAGCTGTTCTATTTTGGTTGGGACTGACCGGTGTCTACAATCGCTCCACCAGACCACGATGTGGTCCACCGTAGCTCTAGTGGTACTCGGCTGGACCGTCTTTGTACAACAAATCTCTGCGTATATCCCCGCTGTTGGCACCAACGACACTGAAGCATTTGACGTTTTATACCCGGATAGCACCATTCTGCTCCGTTGGACAGACCTTGGAAACTACGGAGAGCAAGTAAGCCGACAGCTCGTTAAGGAAGGAGGCAGCGACGGAATCAGCAAGGTACGTATCCTTGATCCAAAGAGGAAACGTGTCTACTCACTGTGAGGGCAAAAGGGTGCTCTGGTCCATTTCGTGGAAAACGCCACAATCCCAGCCGGTATGTTTGTGATCTGATGAAACCAGTCTCATTCTGTAACCAACCCAACTTCCCATCATTTCCAGAACAAGCAACCACTACAACCCCTTGGATAGCGTTCGTATGCTGTGACAGGAATTCATCAGATGCATCTCAGTTAGTATGGGTTATCAATATTAGATATGGGGTGTTGACCCATATTTCTGTATCAGAGACCTGGATATCTTCACCCAGGCCCGCGATCGGGGAGCCGTGGCTGCAGTAAGTGACCTTTTCTCGCTATCCGCCACTGAGAATATGTATTCATGAGACCCCCGAAGTTGCTATACTCAACGACATCGGTCTCTTGTTTACTTAATGACTGGTACAGAGACCCCGAGGAATTCGACCAGGTGTTCGATATATACACCACCATAACCAGATCATCTGCTAGGTCCGTAGTGTCTATAATCTGCTAAAACGCGAGATTCATCCCTTATCATGACAGGTTGATTGAGTCGCAGTTCCAGAATGTCAACAAAAGCCAATACTATTACTTCAATGCTAATCGGCTCAACGAATCTGCTTACGCAATCACAGAAGCTATTAATGGCACCAGCGTGGAGGAAGGATATTTGATCGCAACCCTTAAGCTGAATAACGTCACCGATCCGGCCGAAGACACCCCATTCAGTGGAAACAACGGGAATCAAAATGATGATGACGATAACAACTCCAACACTGGGCTTGCTATGTGAGGGCGCACACCGAATCAGAATATCGATCTCGTATTGACTCGTTCTACCCTGACAGGATCATCCTGTATGCCATCACAGGATGCGTATCAGCTCTGTTTTGTGTTGTCATCATCTCCGGCGTATGTCTTTTTTCCAGGTTTCTCGGAAACGAGGTACTGATAAGATTTACTTGCAGGCAATTCGGGCCTTCCGTCACCCCGAACGATACGGTCCTCGTCCTGGTGATCCTAATGTTCAGGGTCCAGAAGGGCAGGCACAAACACGCACAGCAGGTTTAACACGTGCTATATTGGATACTTTCCCTGTAGTCAAATTCGGACGAGCAACAAACAACACAGCAACCAGCCGAACTATGCAGTCGGATCACAAACCCAAAATGACGGACGTTGAGCAGAACGCAGACGGCAAGGAGGTGTATGGGATTGAACTCTTGGGTCGTTCGCAAGGAACTGATCCATATTCGGGTCAACAATCACCGTCAAATCAGGACTCCGATAACCGAAGACACACATCACCTACAGCTGCTACTGCATTTGCAACATCATCTCGCACGGCAGGCAATACCACCGATCAGCAGGACGTGGATGAGATAAGCCCGCAGACGATAGGGCGTGAGACTTGCCCCATCTGTATATTGGACTTCGAGGAAGGCGATGATCTGCGTGTTCTCCCATGTGAAGGGAAGCATACATTCCACAGGGATTGTGTTGATCCTTGGCTTTTGGAGCTATCTAGCTCGTGTCCCCTCTGCAGAAAAGGTATGGATCCAAATATAAATGAGAAACTCAATCACTGAGTCCTATCATCTACTTAGATTTCTACGCTCTTGAGAATATGGTTCGAGGGGTTCCTCCAGAAGAAGCACTTGAAACCTCTCAAGATGCGATTCATTCCACAAGTTTGGGAACGCGTTTATCAAAATATATTCGAGTCGCTTCCCAAAGGCGTAACGCGCGGTCTCACTCACCGAGGCCGCAATCCTCTGGTTCCCATGATGTCGCTACGTCTTCCACGCAATTCCGTTGATCTCATTCATTGCTATGATCTACCTGCTGCTACCTTTAACTCGCTTTCTTGATCTTTCACCTATCGGACTCTTCGTCATATGGTTGTATGTTCTTAATTTGTATTCATTAATACATAGATACGTATCTACCTAGTAGGGGTAGTTTGATCTAATGGACCTCTATATTCCTCCCCGGATATCAAGTGCCGTTCTTCGAGTGAACATCGGATAAGCTGCTGCGATTGTGCTCACTAGGAGCCCGCTTCCGGTGAACAAAATCAGGGGACCCTGTGATTGCGTGTGATAGAGGTGAGCCAATGTCCTAGGAGCGGGTTGAAAATACCAAGACACTCACATATCCCTTAACACCGTACCCGAACGCCGCTCGGTCATACATAGGAGAATGACGGAGTAATGACGTCGAAAGAGGTCCGGAGAGGACGTTGCCTAATCCACGACCTACAAATACTAAGCATATAATTGGGTCGAAAGGGAAATGTCAACTCACTGGCGACAAACAACGACATCAAAGTAGTGTACAAATGATGGTCGTCCTCTGTCAAGGGTACAATGGTGTTCAATTATCGTTTCGTTATGAATCTGCTTAATACTTACGGTTAATAACACCAATGAATCGAGGCCAGAGAACCGAGAAACTACCATTCATTACCGTCAGCATGTGGTTGTTAATCAGTACGCTGCTGGACTTACGATCCGGTTGAGAACCCATAAGCGCAAGCGAAAACGAGCAATGTTGCAAGTTGTTTTGTAAAACCCCAGATGAGGAAAACGGACATAGAACCTCCAAAGGTACACAGAGAAATAGCAAGGCGTAGATCGTACTTGTCCGACATGTATCCAACGATCAACAGACCGGGAACACTGGCAACTATGTATAAAGTCAGCATGAGAGAAGAAACAATTTTGCACCTGACGCACCATTCATCAATGCCAACCCCAATGTACCGGAGGTTGTGCTCAAGCGGAGATCGTTGGCGAATGCTAAAGAAGTAAGTGATCAGCCAACGACGCGGACGTAGAGATTTTCAAAGGGCCATACAGCTGTAATAGTAGAGGATCAGTTGGTATTCAATGATAAGGTGAGTTTTGGTACGTACGGAAGGTAGATGGATGGAAGGAAGTTCGCCAGTGACTGGATGATATTTGCGCCTAGCAAGAGCCAGAAGGCACCGTTCCGGAGGAATGACGTATCTAAATTGGTAGCAGCGGTTCTTTGGGCAGCTGGAACGCGGGGCTTAGCGAAGAGGAAGGCTGGGAGCGCAATAACGAAGAATAAGGCCGACTTGCATAAAGATTATTACAATTCATGCCAGACGATGTTGGGAAGGGGGCATACCAGAATAAAGAATGCAAGTCGGTGTCCAAATCGGTTAAGAAGCGCTTCTGAGACGAAAGGTACGACGACGCCTATTGCATCACATTAAATGCTTGTTTAATGAGTTGATATCATAATAAGTAACTCACCTCCAAGTCCGGTACCCGAGAAAAGAATACCGTTCGCCTATAAAGTCAGCTGCTCAGAACTAATCAGACAGCGAGGTCGATGGAATACGTACTAGACCTCGCTTCTCTGAGAACCATTCAACTAACCATGTTAGGATTGGGAAATACAGCATCGCTGAAACCAATGTCAAAATTATGCATCAAGAAGAGGCTTGGTCACTTACTGCCACCAATAGGATACATGATGCCCTGGGTAAGGATTAAATGCGATGGACGGCTGGAAAGTCCGGCACCGACAAGACTGGCGACGCAGAGAATCAGGCCGATCATGCTGATTTGGCGTTTCTTGCTGGGGAACCGAAGTACAACGGGAAGCACAAATAGACTGAAAATGTAAAGAATTCCGGATGACAGAGTTCCCACCAGAGGCAAAAGATGGTATTCCGGGTCCTTAGGATCGAAGAGTACTGTGTTGTAGTAGTTGAGGAAAACCTGAAGGATACAACTCAGTATCAATGTACTGTGGCTGATGAATGCAGTCTTACTCCATAAGAGAATGGGAATGACCTATGGAAGGATGTCTATGAGTATTACTTGCGGCATGGGAGCTATAAAATGACCTACCAAACGAGGAGTTCGAATACGAAAGCCGATCCCAGGTAGGCATAGGCATGGAATCCAGTGTCCTACAATCAACCAATATATCAACATCTGGCAGAGAGTCGATGAGTCAATTGCTGCTTACGACTGGAGGCAGTGATACTGCCGTATCTGGGACTACTACATTATTAATGTCATGGATATTACCGTCCTCGTTGTGGGAGTAAAAGGAATGCCATTTGTCTCTTTCTCTGCATAATGACGTGAGCCTAACTAGCAGAGTTAAGGACGAAGTAACATACTGAGGGCTCTCTAGCTCTATGTGCTCCAGGGGAGTAGAAGAGATAGTTATTTCTCCCGTTCGCGAAGATGACATTCTAGAGATTTTTGGTCGTTGAAGGAGGATGGTTTTTGACCTTCATGGAGGAAAAATTAGGGCAATAAATACTCCAGCTCAAGCGATATCATCGAGTCAGCCGCCGTCGTGGTTTCAAAACTGCTTTTAATGACGGTTCGCATGACCAACGATTTTAGCGGGGTAAGTTGTTTCTGGATCGGTCTGTCGCTTGTTTACGCAATGTTGATATCGCCAAGGATTCATATTGGTTCCTGGAGTTGCTGACAAATCACACAACGTGGAACGGAGAACTACGTTGAACAAACAACTTTTTGCCTCCTCAATCCATGAAAACCTCAAGCATTTGCTCCCTTCGGGTGATTTTCCCTTCTTTGTTGCTGGGGAAGCTGGTACTCCTCTTGTCGCCACTTCCGGAGCTGTTGCGCAATGACCACCAGTTAACTTCACCGTTGACCTCGTTTTCAAGATGTCAGTGCTACCCCAAATTCCTGACTCCTCCGCTATTTGCTTACCCTATTGAGAAGTAAAAGAAGGGGTGTTTCTCTATCGGTCTGGAATAGATCCGTACTCTGGAGGAGTGTTTAGACATGTGAGGCTTAATTCTGAATTATCTCCATCACGCACCTGATCAGTTACATCACAGTCTCCTTTGTCACTGGCAATTTTCTCCAGTTTATCCCTAACTTCGGAACATATTTCACCAATCATTTGGGCCTTGCTTGACGGAATTGGCGCTTGGTCATTAATCAGGATCTGGAGATCACGGACAGGATCCAAGTCTGGACATCCGAGCAATGAAGGCCTTATCGCTGTGTTGTGAGTTGTGATGAATTAAATTTCTCAGACATCACTGACGTTAGGGTACTGGGTGAAAGATACCTCCTCAATCCTTACGTTCTCTTACCCAACTTGGCACTTTCGACCGCTAGTTTGGAGAATGCTTTATGCCTGACGGCCATTGCATTTGCGTGTCAAGGTGGCGTGAACCCCATTCTTTCCCAGTACCTACGCTAACCGCGATTTGGCTTTAGGCCGTGCCTCTGCTTCTTTACTCTTTCTCGCACTTTTGACACACACATCACTCCCCAATATCATTCTGACACCGCCTATCATATTATTATTAACTCACCCGAATGGGCCTACCTCATCCCTGGATCTTTCTCAGTCTACATCTCCCACCGAGGGAGCTGCCGCTTCTGACATAGGTCCAAAGGTCCGTTCTCGGCGAATCGCTCTGGCAATCGAGTTTGCGATATATTGGTTTGCCCTTGCTTTGATATCGACATTTGTCGCTGGTGGGTTTCAGTGGACAGGCCGCACATTAGGCGCATGGTAAGTGGGACATCTGTCTCTTTTCTCCTTTTGCTAACGGCGTTGCAGGTTGTCGCTACCAGACTTAACCCCAAATCCGGGGCTTTGGTGGTATTTCTTTACTGAGATGTTCGACCACTTCAGACCCTTCTACTTGGTCGTTTTCTCTGTAAGTGGACTTGAGAATTTTGGCACACAATATCTAATGAATCACCCACGCAGATGCACTTGCTCATCTATATCGTGCCGATATGCACTAAGTTCAGGTACATTCACTTTATCAAGTAACAAGAAACCTTATTCTGACAGATTCCATTAGGCACGATCCTTTGTACGCGACGTTCTTACTGTGTGGCATTTTAGCTACATTCAAGGCCTACCCAACGTTAGCGGATCCGGGGCTATTCATCTCGATGTTTGCTATCTTCCCAGAAATTTTTCCTTGTAAGATTTCTGATCCCGCTTCTCCAAGGCTCGCCTAATGATTCATATCTCTGTTTATCAAGATCTTCGGCATCCCATCGTCACGATTTTACTCCATATGCATGCAGCTTTGTTGCTCCCGCTCTTCCACAGTCTCTGGCTTAGTCAGGGTACTGGAAATGCCAATTTTTACTATGCCACAACACTGGTATTCGGAATAGGCATGGCAGCGACCGTTATAGACGCGGTTTGGGCAGGACTTAGACTTGGATTTGGGCCAAAGCGTGAAGGGTGGGAAATGATACAGATATAGATACCAAATTAGTAGACAAACAACGCGGTTGCTTCGAATCTGGACGAATCCGAGTCCGAGTGAGCCTGTCGCAAGATGGATATCCATATTCCACAAATAAGACGCGCTGTACATGATTGCTCTGAGCGCGGGCTCTACGCAGCAGCCAAATGGTTTTGCCTTTTAATGTCTACTACTTTGTGATTTGCTCACTGTTTTCCACCACAGGGCGGCAGACTTTCTGTTACATATTCCTCCCAGCGAGCGGCCGCCACCATCACATCTACCATCGTCGTCTTCCACAGGTTTCCGGACTTCCACCCCAACGCGAAATCATGGCCATCAACGACCCTCGTTATCTTTCGCGGTTTCCGACGTGGACGACTCTAATATGCTGACTGAGGATGTTCTGAATGTTCATGATGATATATATGCCCTTGAAGAGGACTTCTTTCTTGCTGGAAGAGAATCTTTCAACTCGAAGGAATTTGAGAAAGCTAGTCATATACTGAAGGACTGTCATGGACCCAAAGCTCGATTTCTCCGGGTCTACAGCGCATTCCTGGTAGGATTAGAGTCGAGCAGCATCTCTGAAAGCCATAATACTCACTACAACTCCGAATACTTAGGCTAGCGAGAAAGAGGCTTCTGATAATTGGACTTATCGAAGGGAAAGCCGAATACAAGACGAAAAGCCTGTAAACCAGAAATTGCCTGCACTGCTACAACTCCTCCACAACGTAAACAACACAAGTCCCGAATTGGAAAAGAACGAGATGGATCCGTTTCTTTTATTCTTGTAAGACGTCTGTTCAGTCCTAGGGTTTATGGTTCTCACACAAGTTGACATAGGAAGGGGCTAATTCTGGGTACCATGAAGCGCAGGGCGGAGGCGACAGAGTGTCTCATCCTCTCTCTAACAGCATATCCATGGAATTGGAGCTGCTGGTTGCAGCTTTCCGCAATGATTGAAGACCCAGAAGAGGTACGTATCTTCAAAGATGAAGCCTGCCGCATCTTACGTTCTTTCCTCTCAGTGGTCTCGCCTTGCCAAACATCTTCCACAACACCCCACCACAAAAATGCTTGCTCTCAAGATCTTAATAGAGTTCAATGCACCCCCTGAGACTCTGGACGAGTATGTCAACGAGTTGACTGAGCTATTTCCATATAGTTTATTCATACGCTCGCAAAAGGCCCTTCTTGCTTATCACCATCGAGGTACCATATCCCTCTTCTTCCATGCTTCCTACGCTTAACATTCTTTCACCCAAAACGCAGATTTCGCTGAGGCAGAAAGTATATTTGAGAGCATTCTTGCAGTGGATCCGTATCGCATCGATAACCTCGATATTTATGCAAACATCCTATATGTGGAACAGTCCCGCGCAAAGCTGAGCGACCTTGCTCAACGGTATATTCGAAGCGACAAAGATCGGCCCGAGGTCTGTGGATTGATTGGTATGAGTTCCTGTCACTTTGATTCGGCGAACGTAGATAGTGAACCTCATCCTCGATAGGCAACTACTACAGTCTAAGATGTGAACATGAGAAGGCTGTCAAATACTTTAGGCGTGCCATTCAACTTGATCCAACACACCTGGCTGCCTGGACACTAATGGGCCATGAATACCTGGAAATGAAAAATCCCCAGGCAGCCAACGAAGCTTATCGTCGAGCTATAGGTAAGTAACGGTAGTCAATGAAGCGGTTCAGCTCATGACCATTTCATTAGACCTTAACCGGAAAGACTATCGGGCTTGGTACGGTTTGGGTAAGACGTATGAACTGCTGGACATGGTACATTACGCCTTGCATTATTATCAGCGAGCAGCCGCGTTAAGGTGAGAAACTCTTCTGTAGCGGTTATTAGATTATTTAACCTATAGATTCGCTGCCCAGGCCGTACGATAGCCGCATGTGGCTCGCGCTGGCTGGCTGTTATAGGTCTTTAAACAAGTGAGTATTGGGACAGGTGTTTTGCAGTTCGAACGTCTCACCGTCTATCAGGTTCAAAGAAGCCATCGAATGCATGAAGCGCGCACAGATGAGCGCAGATCCATCCGAAATATCCCACTTTATTGCTATCGCGACTCTATACGACAAGGTTGGAGACATGGCATCAGCTGCAACGCATCATCGACGATGTATCGAGATATGTCGGAAACAAGGCCGCCATCTTCAAGAATACGCCAAGAGCTGCATTTATGTGGCAGAATATGAGATTAATCTGTATACCACTAATGGCCCAAGCTCAAATGCGGACTTGAAGGGAGCCCGTGCATTGTTGGAGGAAGTCAGTGAAAGTAATGTCGAGGAAGTTTCTCTTGCCGCAGATCTATTGAGAAAGTTACGAGGATTGAGGACTTGATTTGATCCTGTAGCCAGCTTTGTAATTAGTGACCACGTGAGGCTTTTTCATAGTAACGTGATCCCTATATATGTGCGACACCTGAACCGGGTCTTACCCGAACAACAAAGTATTCTGTATCTGTTTGCACCATCTCAGCTAGCTCAACCAGGAATCCAACTATACCGCATCATGTTGCCAATTCGCGAGAGGTTACTTACTCAGGCACGTTATTTTTCGTCGAGCCCGAAGCTTGCGACGGCGACAAGAGCTGTGGACAAGCTACTTGTTAAGCAGCCAGATGACGTGGTTATAACAGTGGCATTACGATCTGCCATGTGTAAGGCCAAGAAAGGAGCGTTCAAAGACATGTCTTCCGACGCCCTTCTGTACGGAATGCTCAAAGCAGTCGTGGGTAGGTTGCAGATGGATCCAGCTTTAGTTGAAGACTTTGCTGTAGGTGAGGAGTCGAGGTTCCTTGCTTTTAAACCTCGAATTGCTAACAGACTGTCATTAGGCACCTGCCATCCACCTTCACCCGCTTATGAGGCCAGAGCAGCGGCACTAGCAGCGGGGTTCCCATCCCACGTTCCCGTACAAACTATGAACAGGCTATGCTCCTCTGGATTGATGGCAATCCGATCCATTTCGGACTCGATTTCGAAAGGCGACATTGATATAGGGCTTGCTGTAGGATATGAAAGCATGTCTGCCAAGTAAGCGTCCTAATTGACTAGTTTTATTGCAACTTGCTAACCTCTACCAGTCCTCGACCAACGCCCAAATTCGGTAGTGAAGAGATCATTCAAAATCAAGATGCAAGAGAGTGTGCGGAGCCAATGGGATGGACCTCAGAGATGCTCGCGGAGCAGTTCGATATTTCTCGTGCTCGACAGGATGAATATGCTCTGATGTCTCACACCCGAGCTTCAAAGGCACAACAAGCAGGGCTCTTTGATGAGGAGATAGCCCCAATTGAAGCCATGTTCACAGATCCTGAAACTGGCCTTACGTCTAAAATTGTAGCGAAGAAGGATGACGGTTTGAGACATGGGTCAACTCTCGAGGGCCTGAGCAAGGCAAAGCCTGCATTTCCTCAATGGGGCAAAGGTCGCTCAACTGGTGGAAACTCAAGTCAGGTATGTAGCTTCCTCATAAGCCCATGTTCTTGGTTAACATGTGATTTCGTAGCTGACAGATGGCGCTGCCGCAGTCCTACTAATGAGAAGGAGCAAGGCCGAGGAACTCGGACTTGAAATTCTTGCAAAGCATGTCGCCACTACAGTGGTGGGAGTTCAACCACGAATAATGGGAGTGGGCCCCGCTTAGTAAGTAACTCACTATAATTAGAACTAAACCAGTCTCTGATGGTTCCCGATCTTAGCGCAATACCGTAAGATAATCATACCACCCGTGGTCTCTATTCTGACTTTTTCTATAGGAAGATACTTGAGCGCTGCGGTTTGAAGAAGGATGATATTGACTTATATGAGGTATGTGCCAAACGCTGGAGTTAATGTTCTATCTTCTTACTGGTTTCTGTCTCGCAGATAAATGAGGCATTCGCATCCATGTATGTTTTGCATCCGATATTACTACACGTCGTCCCACTTAACTTAGGCTTATGAATGTAGGTACGTGTACTGCGTGGAAAAACTAGGACTTGACATCGAGAAAGTCAACGTCAATGGAGGAGCTATGTGAGGTTAATCTTCGAAACATATGGGTCTCTCTAACGGTTCTGTTCTATGATAAAGCGCATTTGGTCACCCTCTCGGCGCTACAGGCGTTCGACAAGTCGTGACTGGTCTATCGGAGTTGCGGCGACGAAATGGACAGATCCTTTGCACATCAATGTGCATTGGCTCAGGGTACGTGACGCAGTATTCTCCAAAGCCGGACACATTCACACCAGAATAATCATTTAGGATGGGCGCAGCGGCGATCTTTGTGAACGAAGGGAGACGCGTGATATAAATAGTGTAAATACTTGTAAATAAAAGCCTCACGTGTGAGGAAACCGGCCGGGTCTCTCACAGAGCACCTACAAATTCGACAATGTGATCACACTCTTGCACTCTTCCACAATCTTTCCTGCGTAAATGCTTCAACTACTTAGGAAAAGCCAAAGACCTCTTGGTTCATCCTTGAACGCAAAAACGCGTTCTTTGCACAGCTCTTCTCTAAGAAGAGATGCTGCCTTTGCTCCTACAATAGCTCCGGGAATGAAGGAAAGGAGACCTTCCAAGATATTTGCCTCCCCTGATGAGGCTATTAGAGACATTAAGTCGGGGAGTACCATACTCAGTGGGGGTAAGTCGTATTCTATGACGCATTATTGACCCTTGGTTGAGCGAGTTGTCAAGGCTTTGGATTATGCGGAGTTGCCGACACACTAATCAAGGCAATAGCTGAGAGGCCAGAAATTAATAACCTCACCGCAGCCAGTAACAACGCTGGCGTTGGCGAGAAAGGACTTGGTCAGTATTAGAATTCTTCACCGCGTTGTGAGCCCGGCGACGAACCCCATTCCTCAGGAAAGCTCATTCATACGCGCCAACTATCAAAGGTGATATGCTCGTACATTGGAACTAATAAGACCTTTGAGGTATGACACTCGTACATCAGTTCTAGCTCTTACTTATTCGGAATGCCATGTAGCAAATGTATATCAATGGCGAGATTGCTATTGAGCTAACGCCGCAAGGCACACTAGCAGAGAAAATCCGGGCCGCTGGTGCAGGCATTCCAGCATTCTTTACTCCAACCGGTTTTGCAACAGCGGTTCAGACTGGCGAGCTTCCAGTCAAATACAAGAAGGATTCCAACGGAGAGATTGAAATAGCCGCCAAAAAGAAAGAGGTTCGGGAGTTTGGAGGCCGGTCATATATCATGGAAGAGGCTCTGTATGTTGAATCATATGAAGTCCTTGCACAGTTGCTAACCTAACGTGATTCAGAAAAGGAGATGTAGCTCTGATACGGGTGTGGAAAGCAGACGAGTTGGGAAATTGTATTTTCAGGTATATTATCATCAGCAGTCTCAGCTCTCAATTACTTATGTGCGTTAAATATCAAGATACACCCAGCATAATTTCTCAGGTGCTATGGCACGCTCGGCTCGGTTAACAATTGTCGAGGTAGGTTGCGATATAGTGCATGCAATTGAGCTGATACCATATTTATCCCGGATAGGCTGACGAAATAGTCCCGGCCGGAAGCCTTGATCCCCAGCATATTCACTTGCCTGGAATCTACGTCGATCGTATAGTCAGGTCTAGTGCTCCTAAAGACATCGAGTTCCGAACTACATCGCCAATGAACTATGCCGCTGATGTTTCGCCGGATGAATCAGCTCCGGAGCAAGATGATGCTAAGATACGGAGAGAAAGGATAGTCAAACGAGCGGCAAAGGAGCTGAAACATGGGTATTATGTGAACCTAGGTGAGTCGTGTTTCTCAGCGGAAATGCTAAGACGAGTCTTCGTTAATCGTCTGTCAAAGGTATTGGAATGCCAATGCTTGCTCCAAATTATATTCCCAAGGGTGTTCGAGTCCACCTCCAGAGCGAAAATGGGATCCTTGGATTCGGACCATACCCAATTGAACCAATGGTGGATCCGTATGTTGCTATTGCCTCCTGTATTTCAACAGTAGGTCTGACTTCTTCCCAGGGACATCATAAATGCTGGGAAAGAAACTGTATCTTTGCTTCCAGGGGCGGCAGTGTTTGACAGTGTCGAAAGTTTTGGTATGATTCGGTATGTGCTCGACCTTTGACTCTGGAAGCATATATTTAAATAATGTTTGGACAGAGGAGGTCATATTGACGTTGCGATGCTAGGCGCCTTCCAAGTGTCCCAGACCGGAGATCTTGCGAATTATATGATTCCTCGAAAGGTGGGAGCTTCATTTGAACTTGGTGGCTGTTAATAGGATTTAATATTTTATTTTATTTACTTTTGTATTGTGGAGTAGATGGTTAAAGGTTGGTGATCCATGGTCTATTGTATCATAATGCGACTAATTGCCCCTCCCTCCATAAGGAATGGGAGGAGCTATGGATCTTGTCTCGAATCCCGAGGGCACAAAGGTAAGGCAGTGTATTTAACGTTGAAACATTTATTAAGAGAATGATTGGCTAGGTTATTGTATTGATGGACCATGTCGCCAAAGGAGGCAAGCACAAGATTCTGAAGTCGTGCGAGCTACCATTGACAGGCAAGGCCTGCGTATCGATGATCATCACAGACCTAGTAGGCTCGCTCTTCTCTTTCTTGATGCTTATGTTAACTGTTTCTTCCTAGTGTGTCTTCGAGATCGACCGTCATGCAGGAAAGATGACCTTGATAGAGCTGGCGGAGGGTGTAACGCTGGATGAGGTCAGAAGTAAGACGGGAGCAGATTACGATGTGTCACCAAACTTGCGCTCTATGGATGGATGAGACTTACTTGTAGCTAAAACCTGTTCTTTCATTGATTATTCCTGCCGTTTATAGACAACAATAATACATCATCTAAGCACCACGTGCTGAGGCTGACCTAACTTTGGGCTCGAGCCTCCGGACCTAGCGGTTTGGATGCCGATATTCACACGAGTGGACCATCATCAAAGCGAGGAATTGCCCAACGTGTTGTCGACGAGCATAAAATCGGCCCTTCATCAACTTAGGTCGAATACTTGAAAGTGAGCTACAGAGTCTCTGGCATTTAGAAGCGATCTCATATGGTTTCAATCTACATAGTCCTACCAAAATGTCGAAGCTCCCAGCAGTCCTTAATCCAACCGATGATGATATTCAATTACTTTTAGCCGCTCAGGCTCACATTGGAACTAAGAATTGTGATAAAGGAATGGAGCCATATGTTTGGAAACGAAGAGCTGATGGTGAGTGATGCCACAATGTAGCGATTAATCTTGGCTTATATTGTTTTACAAGGTATCCACATCATCAATATCGGAAAGACATGGGAGAAGATTGTTCTTGCAGCTCGTATTATTGCTCCTATTGCGCCAGAGGATGTTGTTGTCCTGTCAGCACGTCAATATGGACATCGTGCGGTTCTTAAGTTTGCCGCCAATACTGGAGCACAGGCTATTGCTGGACGATTCACCCCAGGAAACTTTACCAACTACATCACACGCTCGTTCAAGGAGCCTCGTCTCATTGTCGTCACTGATCCCCGTGTCGACCATCAAGCTATCCGGGAGGCATCTTACGTTAACATTCCAGTGATTGCATTATGCGATACTGACGCACCTCTGAAACACGTCGATGTTGCAATTCCATGCAACAACAAGGCCAAGCACTCTATTGGACTGATATGGTGGCTATTGTGCCGAGAGGTTCTCAGGTTGAGGGGAACAATACCACGAACTCCCGAAGGCTGGAATGTGATGGTTGATATGTTCTTCTACCGTGATCCTGAAGAGGTAGAGAAAGAACAGGAAGATGCGAGACTCGCAAAAGAAAGCGCTGCTGCTGGAGGTGAAGCTCCAGGTGGTGTATCTGATTGGGATGTCGGAGGAGCTACCGGCGCTGTCGGAGCTGTCGACGGAGGTTAGTCGTTTTTGCTCGATTTGGTTCGTTTATGCTTATGTAATTCTGTTTGGTCAAAAAGGTCTTGATTGGGCCGCTGATCCTCCCGCTGGCGGAACTGACTGGGCAGCTGAACCTGCTGGTGGTACTGGATGGGGAGCAGAGCAACAACCTGCAACAACCGGCTGGGATTAAGGTCTTGTTAGTGTGGAGATGGTTGAGTAGGAGAGTCTGTGACCACAGATATTGTATCACATGTATCAGTCTTCTGAATTGCAATATCATATCTCTTTTTCTTTCTATTCTTTAGCCTCTATGCCGCAAAACTTAAACTTTTTTGAGGTGCTTTAATGTGGTCGTCTTAGAGTGAGATCATACAGGAAGTCACCGTGAGGCCTGTAAGGGTCCGGAGAAGCGACTGCTGGAAGCTCAAGGATTTTTGTCTCAGACAGATCCTCAAATCCGAACAATTGGTCTGTGATTGTGAATGGTCACTCGTATGCTTTAAACCTTGTTAAGTGCTTGCGCCTGCTTTGGCGGCCGAAATCTCTAGATATATTGGGATTTCACCGAATTGTATACGGAATTCGCCGATACAAAGGCAAATGTTGCTAAAGCATCAATGATGACGCCCTAGCTCGTGTAAATATACGATCTATCGCATGAGACAAGAGGGTTGCTTATCTTTTTATATATTCCGAATTAGGGAGAACTAATGTCAAGCCCCTGATTAGTTTTCAGGCCTTCAGCCGTCTGATGACATTTGATTCATTTTGATTCATTAATGAGGAACTAAGATAGTTTGTATGATGAAGGTGTTGAATGTTCGTACATATCATGAGAATAGAAGGGAGGGATAATTGGATATCGAGAGGTAAGCACGTTGAGTTGTGATTGGTTGTTATGTCAAAGTCGACGTCTCCGAGGAGATGACAATTCATGAAACAAGTTAAGGGTATAAAACTGGTGCGTGGTCTGGGGATCTCTCCGTCTAGACTTCGCACGATCTTTGACAACACTTCTGGTGCAGTTGTTGTCCTGGGCTAGTCTGGCTGCTTCGAATGCACACTATTCGATGGACAGGACGAGAGGTTCGAAATTAGACATGAGGCAGCCACTAAAGCTCCAAGTAGATGGTTGGCCTCGATTCCAAAATAGGGATGAGGAGCCCGGGTTGAACAGTGCGAGAAAAGGGTGCCACTGGTGAGCGTCATTGTGGTCGAGAATGCCCAAGCCCGCACCTTCTCAAGACTCCGGAGGTGGCATTAAACTCGCCGATACAGCCTTTTAGCCTGCCCTCAGCCACAATGTAGTCGGCATTTGTAAAGTAGTGCTCGGTAAGCTTATAGAATGCCTTGAAAAACCAAAATTAGTTCCCGACACTTACCTCGTGTTTGTAATAGTACACTCAGTACTCATATTTGCCTAGAATTCTCTGGAAAGATTTGAGGGACAAATAGTGAGAACTTGGCCAAAGATCTTGAGTGGGGCCGTTTTGGTTGTCCACCGTCAGGTTCGCGGGTGGCTCAAATGTCCTCTGTCTCAAGAAATTCCCTCAGTTGAGGCCACAGAAAGACGGTATAGAGCTATGAGAGGCTTCAGAGGACCAGAGCATTGCCAGGTTGACTCCTGCTTCACAAATAATGGCTAAGCGAGTGACCGAGTTCTTGGCTATGATAACACGATACGGTAACGCCGATCAGCAAAAGCATGTTTGAGTAGGTTTCCATACCAGAAGGTAGCATATTCATTGTTGTTCAAAGTAATTTTTGCTCTCGATTAGACGCCTAATGATGACGCAATATCAAGCCGTCCGCAACAGGTAAGGGCAAAAGTGGCACTTCGAGAAGCTCTCGTGGCATGAATAGACGAGCCCCTTCGAGCAACTAGGATGCTGATCAAAAGAAGTCGAAAGATTCAGAGAGCGGCCAGACGATTGAACGATGCAGCTGCAAAAAGCATGTGTCTCCGTTGTAAAGTGTGAGACATGGACCCGAAAATATTAGTGGCTGCACGTTCCACGTTCCTTTTGGATCCGATTAGTATCAAGATTCGATCGCAGTAGGTATGGAGAAGACTAGATCTGGAAGGCAACCTGACCATGAGTGAGACATTAACAAGTTGTCGGAACACGGCCAAGCGTGAAGTTGATGAAGAAAGTTGCCGGAAGTGCTTGCTTCTTGCGCCGCAACTTCTAGCCGTTAAGGCGGGCGGACACCGTCGAGAGTTGCACAAACTTCAGCAAGTCATCCACAACGACGCCAGGCGGAATAACTTGGGCGCTTGAGTAGAATGTCGTACATCTAGAGATAGTAGACTACGCAAAGTGCAGAAATGAATAAATGCTGTAAGAATGAGTGATAGGAATGATTGTTTGATACGATCGGTCAAGGTACGGAACAGGGTGCTTTGTAAAAAGTTGAGGATATTTTGCGCCTCCACGGAGTACTTTCGAATCCTAATCGCGTGACAAGTCAGAGGAAGCTTATTCCTAGCGTGTGTAGTCAGAAGTTTCAGAACGAGTGGAGAGACGTACACCAGGAAGTAGGATGGTGGGGTTATGAAGAAAGATGGACCCAAGAGGATGAATATGAGCACGACCCGGCGGCATAACATAAACCCACCAACAAGGCTTCTGATAACACGATGTGGGGATAGGCACCAGTTGAAACCTGAATGGGGTAAAAGACGTGGTTGTTAATCAAAAGGCGAAGGGGTCGGGTGGTCGGGTATGCCGTGAAGTACCTACCTGCCTAAATAGGCAAGTCACACGGGTTTCCCTGCATTTTGAGGATGCGATTTGGTCGAGTATTTACTTGGTGTCGCAAATTACCTTCTGCCCCCGGATTAATTATTCCCGATTGTCCCTCTCTGCGCACACTCCGAAGATGGCACCCACCCGCGATAGGTCGTCCGTCGACGATGATCCTCTTTGGCTAGCTATCAAACCCCCCAAGAATGAGACACCAGAGCAGCAAGCAATCCGTCTTAAGCGCGAAGCGGAAGCAAGGCGCATTAGTGATCAGATTGATGAAGCCATCCGCGCCGAGAGCGCGCAGATGAAAAAAAGGAAGATAATCAGGCTACTCTTACTCGGTCAGTCATCATTTAAACCGTCCTGTTTCATGACCATTCTCATGTCCACGTTTCAGGTCAATCCGAGTCGGGCAAGTCGACCACGATCAAGCAGTTTCAACTGCTCCACTCCCCCAATGCATTCCATACGGAGAGACTCTCATGGCGACTCGTGATTCAGCTTAATCTCGTAAAGTCGATACGTCGAATTCTTGAAGCTGTTTTGACAACCCCACTCCCAAGTACATCGGTTTCGCCACCCCCGATACCTTATTCCGATGACCGCTGGGACACAGATGCATCGGGAGTCGCATATCCTATCATGCGAGCAAGTATGGAGTCCGATTGGACTGGCACAACTGCCACTAGTAGTGGGGAACAAGACGAGTTCACGGAGCTGAAGCAGAGACTGCTTCCTCTTTTGCATGCCGAAGAGATATTGATACAAAAACTTGCGGCACCCGACTCAGTTGATTATCGGGGAGATGCTCTTGGAGGTCGACAAGGATTCAATCACTTGTCATGGACCGATTGGGAGAATGGAAAGCCTGAAATGTTTGTGAGAAGTGGTGACTGGAAGACGAAGACCGCCTCTACATCATCAGCTCAAGAAGAAGTTGAAGACGAACCAACTCGGATCATATATCAATGTCGAGAAGACATGATCAGTCTGTGGAGGAACCCTGTTGTGCATCAAGTCTTGAGACAGAAGATGATTAATCTCTCCGAAAGTTCTGGCTTGTAAGCCCTTGTTGCCATTCACGCTTTCAGGGATTCGAGTGCTCACTCAGATACATGATTTCAGCTTCTTGAATGACATGGAGCGCATTACTGCCAGGGATTACCTTCCATCCAACCGTATGTTTTTCTTTTCACATCGAGATTATTCACCTCGATTGATGCTAGGCATGCCATAGATGACATTCTGAACGCTCGCCTCAAGACGGTTGGGGTAGTGGAACATTCGTTCACTATTGGGGAGGGTGGGAAAGGCGCTGACTGGCGGATCTGTGAGACTCAATATCCATCTTTTCGGTTTTAAGATCGCTGATCACTAATACCGCATGCTTGGGTGCATAATATTTACACTACAGATGATGTAGGAGGATCCCGAAGCCAGGTCTGTACCAATTTCAATACTGATTTATGCTTTTGCTGTGTTGCGGGGAGTGCCGTCACTTTTGTCGGACATTGCTGACATTGTATCTCTTCTTGGCATTAGCGAGCAACGTGGGCACCCTTCTTCGATAATGGTAAGCAGCGATCGAGGCTTCTGGCCTAGAAACTTTGTCTTGGGCCCTGAGACCTGATCTATTCCTCTGCAGTCCAAGCCATCATTTTCCTTGCCCCTGTCTCAGCGTTCGATCAAGTTCTTGCAGAAGACCCATCTGTGAATCGATTGGAGGACTCTCTCCTTCTTTGGAAGGAGTTGGTAAAGAATGTTATTCTGAGCAAAGTTCCACTTGTGTAAGTCGAACAGGTTACATGTGCATACACTTTTTCGCTAATAAATCATTGGCACGCAGTCTCTTCCTTAACAAATGCGACTTACTCAAGCGAAAGCTTAATGGTGGAGTCAGGCTATCGAGATACATGATATCTTATGGGGAACGTCCCAACGACTACGAGTCCATTGTTCGATATTTCAAGAGCAAATTCGACGCCATACGCCGACAGTATTCAAAGGAGCCAGAAAGGGAGTTTTATGTATATTCTACGAGTGTTACGGTTCGTACTTAGTTTGCAGTCGCTATCCGCACATGGTTGACATCCTGAAAATCCACATTTAGGATACACGCCAGACCGCCGCAATAATTGCCAGTGGTAAGTGGAAAATACAATGTCTCGCAGTACAAGACGACCTAACATTATCGTCTTCTCGCCAGTTCGTGATATGATACTTCGAGATAACCTGCGAACCTCACATTTGATGTGAGGGACCTGTTTATACTATCATCCAATATCACAACTATCCTATCATCGGTTCGAAACGATGTTGACGATCAGCACGAACTTCCTACGTCTGTCTCCATTATCCCACCCCGTCAATAGCATTCCCCATTGCTTTGTCCGTCATTCCGTCTTTTTGTGGCGTCGCGCTCTGATATATCATGTTTCAATCGCTATTGTATCCTATCATTGTTTCAACACCAATGTCATTGCTGTCTGTCAAACTGTGTGGCCACCTGCAAAGTGGCCATTGAGGGTGGAATTGTGTCTCTTGGCTCAAGCTTGGCTGTGAGCCGGGATTTGTTCGTCGGACTCTTATTTGTCGACAAATGCATGTTCAAGGCCTGGAGCAACCGTTTATGCTCCAGTTAACCTTTTCGGCTCCACATTGACAGGCTGTTTGTAAAGAATGCATTTGGCGAGAACGCCATTTCATGGCTTGAGAAAGCTCCAAGGTGGATCTGCAGGGGTTCCAACCCTATTTTCATCGTCATTGCCACTCCCCAGGTATAAATCAACGTCCTCGAAATATGTCCCAGGTGAAGCAGACGACTTGACGGTATTCTCGCCATGCAAACCACAGGAAATACTCCCTCACCCACAAACGGGCGAAACTTGGTTCTCTGTTTTGATGGAACTTCTGGCACATTTGATGACACGAACACAAGCGTAATACGGTTTTTCACTCTGTTGGAGAAGAGTATGCCAGATAGGCAGCTTGTATACTATCAACCTGGACTAGGTAAAAACTTCGCTTCCATGTCGCTCAGATAGTCGTTAATCATCGTCCCCTTTTAGGAACTTACGTTTCCGAGACGCTCATGTGGTATCCCCTGATCCACAAATTCGCCCTTCGACTAGACCAGGCCGTTGGCTGGTGAGCTCCATCGATTGCCCCTATTTCCTAGTGAATACTCAATTCACAGTTCCTGACAGGTACCTAGATGGACATGTGAGCTATAGATGAAGACTACCCAGAGTGCTACGACTAACTCGGCATTCTTTACCCCATAGATCATGGGAGGTTATAACTTCCTAATGGAGAACTATAGACCCGGAGACCGCATATACCTGTTTGGGTTTTCAAGAGGAGCCTACACGGCTAGATGCTTGGCAGGCATGCTCAACAAGGTATGATTAAAAGAACAGAGTTATTAGGAATAAGATTGATGACTTCATGAATCAGGTCGGATTGCTACCTAGGAACAATAAGGAACAGATAAATTTCGCGTATAACAGCTACAAGGACGAAGGTAGTAGAGGAGTTATCAGAAGTCAAGGATTCAAGGCTGCATTTTCTATTGATGTGGTCATTGATTTCATGGGACTCTGGTGAGCTTCGGCAAATCCAAAACCCAAGTTTCTCTTCCTAATGTGATCTCTTTGTATAGGGATACAGTAGATTCCGTCGGGGTACTTTATACACGCCGACTTCCATTCACTTCTTCCAATAATCTAGTCAGGATCTTCAGACATGCATTGTCTCTGGACGAGCGACGAGCCAGGTACCAACCGAACCTTTGGCATCGAGAAGCACCAAACGCCGAGGCAGCTAAACATGACCGAGAAGCAGGGTCCCATATAAAGAATAGTTCACCGGATAACGGAGATGGTTCCTCAAATGAAGCCCACCCCAATAGGCCGGAGACAGACATTAAAGAAGTTTGGTTCGCCGGGGCACATTCTGATGTAGGGGGCGGCAACGTGGAGAATATTGTTCCTCATTCATTAGCCGGCCCATCCCTAAGATGGATGATTAATGAAGTGTTGGATAACACCTCGATTATCTTCAAGCAATCATTATTGG
Organism: Tulasnella sp. 418; assembly: GCA_019632295.1. Lineage (NCBI taxonomy): Eukaryota > Fungi > Basidiomycota > Agaricomycetes > Cantharellales > Tulasnellaceae > Tulasnella > Tulasnella sp. 418. The sequence continues at coordinate 8,885 of WSTZ01000119.1, read as the reverse complement.
CTCAATTACACATTGATCCAATTAAACCTTCTATCGAACGTCGGGATCACTATATCCCTGCGCCACCTACAACCAAGGACAGGGGTTCACAGGATACAGCCGTTTCAGCTTCTGCTACTATGCCTCTTCACAATCCCAACCTTAACGGCATGAAGACTCAAGAACAAGTCAACGAATTCCGTGATTCGATTAGTCCTGATCATGACAAACTCGGCTTAAAACCCCTTTGGTGGATTCTGGAGGTTTTACCTATTCGCAAGACTTATCAGGATAGAGACGGTATATGGCGAAGTAGATGGACGTGAGTAAAGGCCGTATTTTCTTTTATTTGAGTGTTAATTTTGTTGATGTGCCACATTTCTTTCTGTCCCAGGCCAAACTTTGGACGTGGTCGAGAGATTCATGAACCTACTCCTCTATTTCATTGCTCTGTGAAGACAAGGATCGAAGGAAAACCTGGGTATCGACCCAGAGCCAAGTATGATGGACAGCCGATTTATGTAGAATAATTCGAACCGCATCGAATTTCCTCCTGCATGATTTTTCACCTTCTTATCGGACATGATTAATGACATTTTACCGCTTTTTGATATGATCCAATTACCTAGTTCTATGGAATTTCTTCTTGTAATGTGTATATTTAGTGAAGTGACGTCATGATTCTTGAACTCAAAGAATTACCAGAGCGCTCTTAGATAATATCTTCACCTCAAGTTCCACCTCATCTCAAGTGACTTATTATCAACACA